>JALIZH010002631.1:0-13116 GCA_030522465.1 Rhipicephalus appendiculatus
CTATTTCTGGAATCATTTCGTGTTGACGCCCACGCCGATGGTCACTTTTTGAGTTTGATGAGGCGTCTAAAAATTTCGCCTTAATTCAATGTCCATTTTAATGGGTTGCATTTCTTCCTTACTTTTCTGTCTTCCCCGTACCCCTCCCTAGACCTGTGCGCCGGACCCAAAATCGCCGGCGGCGGCGCGCCGGTGTTTCCACCTCCGGCGGCGGCGCGTCAACGGCGCGGGGTGCATCGGATCGGCGGCGGCGCGGCGCGTGGTTGGGGGGGGAGGGGGGGGGGGGTAGATTCATGATTCAAGAGCTTGTGGGGATAGAAGTTTGTCTCTTGAATTTTGAAAACAAAAACTGTTTTCCCGAAAGGGCGAAGCAGGAAATGCGACAGCAACATGTCGTAATGTTATAACAAACTAAGGCTAGCAGCTAACTCTTTTTCGTCCGATCTCGCGAAACTGCAAAACACTGGTGGACGGGGCTACGGCCGCTCCCGGGAAAAAAGCAGTTCTCATGCAGTTTGTCGTATCATGGTCACAGCACGACGCGGTGAGATGACAGCGCGCAGAAGGGTATACGAGACACGTTTGCTGATGCCTGCCGAGATAGCGCGCGCGCCAGCGCTCGCGACCGCGCCCTTATAGTCCAAGTTCACAGCTGCGGATATCGAGCCACGCAGCCCCCCGACGTCTCTTCATGTTCCTTCGCCCAGCGAAAGACGGACAATGCTTCCTTTCTTGTTGAGGAGCAACCGATGGCAGGCCTCGCACGCGGTGTGATGTAATCGCATGCGCCCTACGTACGATGGAGATGGGCAGCTTGTTTCATCTATGCTCCAGCCGTGTTCCTCGCTAGCGCTCGCGAGCTTTTACTAGCGGTACAGCATGCAATGCGCGAACAGAAGTTATCGATTTGGGCTTTATACGGAACATGACAGCGACAATGAAAACCTGAAAAGAGTGTCCATATAATTGTTATTGCAATCAAAAGTATACAGTAACCGCGGAAGCGGGTTGGCCTATTTTTTTGGAGAGCTGCATCGTCTTCACTGTAAAGAGTCCGTCCGTTGGAAGAATCAAATAATCCGGTTCCTCTTCCATTCGTTCCATTCCATATCTCCTCGACACTTATTTCTTCATAAAGCACGTGTACAATTGGAGCACTAAGCGTTGAGCCCATCAGAATTTCGAGCTTGTTGGATGCACTCTGTTATTTCGCCTTGCGTAATCGGAAACTCACAAAACAGTGCAAAATAAGTTCATCGCGCACGGTAATCACGCGAGGTGAGGAAGAACGGGTGGGCAAATGCATGGCAAAGCAGGGTAGGAGACAATTCACAACTGATATTTCTCGTATATGGACCAATAGAAAGTATTTGCTCTAATCATGTCACGTGAATCACCGTTCTGGCGTAATGCCAAGGGAGGATACCGCGCTCGATATTGTATTTTCAGATGCTGTACTGGGGCCGTTATAAAGACATGGTGTGCAAACACGGACGCAAGAAAGTAGTCCAGACACCGCAAACGCCGCCACCTGAAAAATCGTACAGCGGCGGAAAAGAAGGATGAATGGATGGATACAACTTTATTAAACGTCCGGCAAGTTTTAACGCGACCCGGGCTTAGGTCTCCTACTGGGGCACGTCAAGGCTAGTCAAGGCCTTGCCTCAACGCCGCCTCACGGGCTTGCTGGACTGCCCACGTTTGCATGCCGAGGTCTGAGCTGCGCAGAGCGGTGGCCAACCTCGATGACAGGGTCTCCTTAGTAACGGCCATCATTCGGATAATTAACACCTTTGCATCAGTGCATGGTGCCAAACCTGAAGGAAGTGTGGAGTTGGGCAGCCTTCTTTGTTTCTCTTCGGTTTTTTTTTCCTTTTTTTCCTCTTCTCTTTCTTTCTTTTTCTCTGTTTCCCTTTTTTTTCTTCTTAATGTTTACTGATTTCTTCCTCTCTCTTCATTTATTTATTTCTCTTTTTTTTGCTCTTTCTATTCTTCCTATTTTTTCCCTTTCTTTCTCTCTCTATTTTTTGCTTGATTCCTTTTCTTCTGTTTTTATACCTGGCTTTGCCGGCGTTATGCCAAGCGACGACAGCATACGACAACCCGAGCCCCTAAACTGCTCCGCACTTAACATCATCATCAATGTGCTCGAAGAACTAGAGGAAGAATACTTCTCCTTGGCGCGAGCGGGCACTCAATATGCGACAGATTGCTATACTATTTGTGGTTCTTCCTGCGTTACGCCAAGCCACGACAGCATACGATGACAGCATGCGATGACTGCATACGACAGCCCGGGCCCTTACTTGTCCGCACTTAAAACGCTTATGTGCGCATTCCCGGGCAAGAGGCGATACCGATCAGTCAGTTGCGCGTGCTGGTCAACGTGAGAGATAACTGGTCACTCTCTTGACTTCACCCTTGTGTTTTCAGGCCGTGTCTTTTTAACATGAATACCTACCAATTAGCTCAGCTATCGGTTATTGTGTTTCATTGCCTTTACTTCTTTATTTATTTGTCGACTTACTCGAGTAAAAAAAAGTAAGAAAAAAAGTGCATTAAACCATCGATATATATTACTTATCTATTTGATTTATCTATGTACAATGTAGTAGCCCCGAAACTCCACGAATATGCTATCCAGCGAGTTGGATCGTCTCCCTTTAAGGCTGTAGGACGCCGCAGCGTTGAGGTCAGGCAATACTCTTGAGAGTTCTGGAGGAAAGAAATATATGTACGACAACTTCCGGGGAGCTATTCTCGATGTGACCATCTGAAGAAGATGTTCACAGTCTACTTCGGCAGAGCGCCGAAATGGACTGTGAAAAAGCGGTTGGCCGTGATGTTTGCTCTTGACCACGTCGATGCGTCCACCACGGTGGTGTAGCGGTTAGGGTGCTCGACGACTGCTGACCCGAAGGTCGCCGCTTCGATCCCGGCCGCGGCGGTCGCAATTCGATGGAGGCGAAATGGCAGAGGCCCGTGAACTGTGCGATGTCAGTGCACGTTAAAGAACACCAGATGGTCAAAATTTCCGAAGCCCCCTACTACGGCGCCCCTCAATCATACCGCGGTTTTGGGACGTTGATCCTCAGATATTATATATATATATATATATATATATATATATATATATATATATATATATATATATATATATATATATATATATATATATATCCCTTTACTGCCGGATGTCGCGAATTCGCGACATACCGAAAAACTCCGAGCCAACAAGTCACGAAACCCGGCCGCCTTTAATGCCGGCTGTCGAGTACTCGCGGGGAATGTAGCTTTCAGAATGAAAAAATGTTGCGCCGTCTTGAGTAAGGTATTTTATGCTAGAACCAATAGTTTTGTAGCTGATTGCGGAGAGCGCGAAGCACGTGCGACAGCTATCACTTCTTCGTTCTTTCTAGCCTGATTTACGCAAGTTCAATGTTCAATAATTTTGTTTTTTTGGTGTGTACACACCCAGGAGGTGGCACACAACATGTTACATAGTTTTGAAGTGCATTTTTTGTTGCGAGATCGTCATTTTTGCGGCATATCGCGAATTCACGACATACCTAAAAGTATGCATTAAAGTTGCATTTTAGATAATTTAACTGAAGAATCGGTTAAAGGTTGCTATTTAAAGCTCGAAAATAAAAACAGTTTTTATTTAGTTCGGTGGTTTCATAATTCAGGCATTAAAGGCAGTGGCGTAGCCAAGGGGGGGGGGTTGGGGGGTTCAAACCCCCCCCCCCCAAAATTTTTCAGTTTTGCTTGCGTATATATTCACGCACACATACAAACACACGCACGAACATACGTAAAGTATGGTTGAACCCCCCCCCCCCCCCCCCGAAAAAATTTCTGGCTAAGCTACTGATTAAAGGGATATATACCCAGTGTTGTATGCGTTACCGAAAAAAAGTAACTAAATACGTTACTCATTACTCTAACAAAAAAGGAACGCGTTACCGCCCTACGTTACCTCCAAAACAATGTAACGCGTTACCGTTACCGTTACCGAAAAAAAGTAACGGACGTTACCTCAGCCGTTACTCCGCAATCATAAGTTTTAATCAATGTGTCTTTGCTGCAGGTACCCACAATAGGAATTTTTTAAATCTCAAATTGATGTTTGGGTAAAATCCAAACAAGGATTTTACCCATAATGCTCATTTAACGATAATTATTTCTACAAATGTACCGGACCTTAGGAATGTTATAGGAGCTTAAATATGGCTGTGGAGTTACATATAATGGCTTCTGACTCTGAGGCACATGGTAAAGCCATTTTTCGGGGGGGAGGGGGGGGGGACATTTTGCACGTTTGTGACACCATATGTCCCTTGGTCCGCACCTTTCGTCGCGTTTTGGCCGCCAAAAATAATGACGCGTGCCTCATCGACACCGGCGCGCATGCGCTCGCTACCTACACGAAAAAAAAACATTCTAACGGCGTGCTTGTACTAGCAAATAAGACGCGCGAATTTTGTAGTAGTAAATAAACTCTTTATTGGCTTAGTCACGGAAAAAATATATTTGTGCTAAAGTTTACATTTTTGTTCACTTCAACCTGCATATAATTACTGCAAAAATTTGCAAGCGTTTATGTGAGGGTGTTCCAAGATCAGCTTCGCTCGCTCAGGAGTTCAATAACCAGAAAAGTAGCTGCCGTTGCAGAGACAAAGAAGCAAAATTTGTTTTCAAGACAATGTTGATAAGGCTTATCAACTTTGTAGCAACTATACATAACTTGCAAGTGACGTTAGTTCCTGTCTTCCGTCCGTCTTTTGTCCGCCATTACCGAGCACACGGAGCACGTACGTCTCAGTGACCGCGCCGTGTTTACATTCGTGAGGCGGATCGTTTGGCGTAGTGCGCGCGTTTTGATTGTTTGTCTTGCGCTTATGACGAAGGAGAATCGTCCAGGACATTATGCAGCCAGCAGCGAAGCATTGTTGAATGGGGAACTCGGATCCTCCGTGTCTGCAGTGTCCGAGTCCATGATGTCGCACGTAATGGGTGAAACAATTTCGCACGAGATTTGGAAACATAGCTTGCCTTTTATGAAGTGACGCCTGCACTCACGTAACGTTGTTCAGTCTTGGGATCCTTCCTGTTTATGCGCGCGCATGAGCCATGTGCTCTGCTTCTCGGACAGCTCTTTCATGCGGTCGTACGGGTTTGTGATCACCTTTGGCAAACAGTATGTCCCCGCCTAATCTCATCTACCCACCTACTTTTCTATCTCCCCCTCACGCGTTTGCCATCTCTTGAACCCTTAACCCTTTCAGTCCCGAATTAAATATTTTCAATGTAAGCAACTAGCTCTTACATTTTGAGATGAGCATGATCGTGGTAGTCCTAAAAAACTGAAAAACTATTCGCTCACACTTTTCAGAGAAGTGTAATTAACGTGTCAATTAATTTAACAAATATTTATTATTTAATAATCATTCCATAATTTTTCCTTCATTTACTACATAAAATATTATTTACATAGGATAGCATATTGTCCAATAGCCAAAATTCAAATTTCCGACACAGAACTAAAATTAATGCCCTATCTCTGCACGGTGAAAGAAGACGCTGCCTCAGCGAAATGCGCGAGCAGCACGACCGCTTCTGTAATTTCTTCGCTCAGACGTGACCTGCCTTTATTATATGTACCATGTTGACACCACATGTAGGGCAGATGCTAAATACGGGCTCTTGAGGAAGAACAAAGCTTTATCTTTACCAGATGCTTGCTGACTGACCTACATAATTTATGATTCCAATTGGAATCACAGGGACTGAAAGGGTTAATGACCAGCGGTTATCCTGCCGACGTGCTACGTGCCCGGCCCATATCCATTTTAGGTGGGTAGATGAGATTAAGAAGTTTGCAGGTATAACGTGGCAGCAGAAAGCACAGGACCGGGTTGATTGGCGAAACATGGGAGAGGCCTTTGCCCTGCAGTGGGCGTAGACAGGCTGATGATGATGATGATGTCCCCGCTTCTGGTCCTTCTTTATCTCATTTACATTTACTTCTCGTGCGACAGTCAAATATCTCACAAATCGTCATTGCGACGGACGGCGTTGACGGGAAATGCGAGAACCGCACAGCTTGACTCGGTGTCGTCTGCTGCCATGTGCTCGGTGATGGCGGCGCATATGCCGAGATTCTATCCCAGAGTTCCGCAGTGTGACGTACTTGCAAGTTATGTATTATGTAGCAATTATCATAAAATGTCTCATATTTAGACATTTTTCAAAGGTACTTTCCTTCGCTTTACAAGTTTCAGACAATGTTACTTTACTCTTTGTTGCGCATACATTTCATACACGAAATGTCATCTTTGTAACGGTAATATTCTTGTGTTACATTGTCGTGAACTTTCGAGAACGACGGGTAATCAAATTGATCTCTCCGTGTTGAATGTGTTCGATATTTTTTACATCGTAATTTATGCACTTAAAAAGAAAACTAAGTTTCTTTTCAGGCTACTGTGTGGTATGTGCATAAAGTATAAAATAATCAATCAAATCTAAAATACTCATTTTCGTATCCGTGTCAATCTCTCGTGGAATCACCCATTTGCGACAACCACGGTTGGGAGACTAACTGCGGTTATGTCTGCCGTGAACTAGCTACCTGTAACCGTGGCTAGCCGTAGTGCTGGTGTGACAGTGGTATTAATGGGCTTCGGTTTAAACGGAGAGACGCCAATCAAAGTAGCGAGACATTTTTTTTTACTTACAAGAAAAAATTCGACGTCTCGCGACAAACTCGTGGGGTCACGCCTATTCTCCATAATGGGCAAAATTTGAGACTCTCAATCGGCAGCACAACTGTAGACCAGTTGAAGTTACCGGCTGGCTCCTGGATGGGAGGGATTCCAAAAAAAGCTGCTTATAACAATTGGCCTCTAAGTTAATGACGCGGGACTTGTCAAATTCGATGCGGTGGTCGTTTACTACGCTATGCTCAGCGAGTGTACTCCTTTTTCACTGGAACTTGCGGACGTCGTTTTTCGGGAAAGATTGTTGCTTGCCCCGCGAACGGAGCGTCACAATCGGCACGTGGTATGGAGTAAACCAGCCCACGCGTTTTCCCTTCGGGCAGCCTGTCTTTTGAGCATGGAAAGGCGCAGGTGCCAGAAATCCACCTGCTACAATTCACTTCCACGAAAAGTATGCCCGTACAGCTTTTCGTGACGGATTCCGCGGCTTTCTTCAAGATTTTCCCCACAGGGAGTCGGTGCGCCTTAAGAAATTTCTAGTCGCAATTTCCACCAACAAAAGCAATACCGCCCGCGCTTTCTTTGCCCATGCCTGGCTTGCCGACAGCAGTCCGACGCTGCGACAAACGAATTCGTCGGCGCGAGCTCTGGGAACATGGCACATACAAATAAAAAAGTAACGAGTAACGTGACACCCCACGTTACCGAAAAATGGTAACTTAAGTACGTTACCCGTTACAGTTCCCAAATTGTAACGAGTACGTTACTAAGTTACCGAAAAAAGTAACGCGTTACCGGTAACGGCGTTACTTGTAACGCGTTACCGACAACACTGTATATACCACGTCAATGCACCGAACCTGTCAGCACATTCCCAGCGTAAGAAGAAAGTGGACGAAATTTACAGGAACAGGAACTTGTTTGTCAAGTCTAAACTTGCTTATGAATGTGTCCCAGATGTTTGAGAACCATGCAGGGAATGCGTACCGGCCTTCGCAGGTGCGTTAGACGGGCGGTCGCATTAAACCTAATTCGATAGCTTACCCAATCAGAATTTATGCACAGCCTCCGAGATGTACGCCCAAAAGCGGATGTCTGGGTGCCATAGGCGTGTGCAGGGTTCCCCTTCAGGGGGGGCGAAGGTTCGTCCCAGCGCCCCCCCTCCCTACTATGTTAATGTATGGGGTTCACTTTGCACCCCCCCCCCGAGGCGCAGCGCCCCCCCCCCCCTTTCTATTATGTCAATGCATAGGGCTGATTTTGCGCCCCCCTCTTAGGTGACCAGGGGGAGCGGCCGCCCCCCCCTTCCCCCCCTCGTGCGCACGCCTATGCTGGGCGCTGCGTTCGTTGCGTTGAAGCGCATTGCGTCCCTCTTATTAGTGTCGAGAGTTGTGAAAGCTTTGTGGCATCAAAATGACGTTCCGGAAGATGATCCGGAAACCGGGAGCGCACTGGTCACTGAACTCCAGCCAATGAGCTGCGGCCGAAATAAACAGTCCACTAGGGGGGACGCATCGAGAATAACTCCCCAGCCATAAAAAATGAAACAGGAGCATGCTGGAAACTTTCACCAGAGCTTGGAGCACGAGGGGGGGAGGGGGCGTCGGAGGAGGTTGGTCTGTGGACGTGAGCCGTTCGCTCGTGAATTTTCTTTTATTTACACATGAGCTCAACATGAAAAAGGAAAACAAACAAGAGCATGATGGGAATTGTGACACGAGCCCGAAGCGGTAGTGGCTTCGGAGGAGGTTAACTTATGGATGCTATAGGCGTGCTCTCGACTATATTTTCCCTCTATGGTTGAAGCACATTCCGTTCCTCTAATTTGAGTCAAGAGCTGTGAAAACTTCGTGACGTTACAATGACGTTGAAGAGGAAGAATCGGAAAGAGGGGGGCACGCTACTGGCGGAGCTTCCTCCAATCAGCGGCGGCTGAATGGAAAGTCCATTACACCGAAACATCGAGAAAAGCTTGCCAAGTGAAGTGATGTATTTTATGCCCCGGTTCCCTGTTCGGGTTAAAACGAAAGGCTACCGGCGGCGCGCCGAAGATATTGCGCGGCGGCGGCGGCGGCGCGGTCACTCTGAAAATTTCGGCGGCGGCGCGATCGGCGTGAGCAAAAACAGGCAGCGGCGGCGGCGCGGCGCGGTGGCGCACAGCTCTACCCCTCCCCCAGTGCAGGGTAGCCAACCAGGTATTTGATTTCCGGTTAACCTCCCTGACTTTCCGCATCCCATCTCTCTCTCTTAATGTTTTTGATAACTGACGTCCATTAAGTCGGAAAGGGGGGGGGGGGGGGGGGCATACACGAGTGCACTTGGGAGTGCTCTATACAGGACAAGGGAAAAACACACACACACACACACACACACACACGCGCACGCACGCACGCACGCACGCACACAGACACGCACGCACGCACGCACGCACACACACACACACACACACACACACACACACACAAACACACACACACACACGTACACGCACACTCACTCACTCACTCACTCACTCACTCACTCACTCACTCACTCACTCACTCACTCACTCACTCACTCACTCACTCACATCGTCCTGCTTTTCCTGTTTAGTGTGTGGCGTACAACTGTTCCTCGTTAAGACAGTCGGATGTTTCCCAGGAATGAAGATTAAGAAGCACCCATTCTGGTGAGTGGGGAAGCGCGTTAGCGAAGGCGACAGCAGGGAAAGGAAACAACAACAACGACAACAACAACAACAACAACAGCGACGTCGACGACGGCGACTACACCAGAACAACAACGGCAAATGTTCAAATGGGATAAGCAGCTAGAGCCACAGTTCGTGGCTCGTGACGAGCACCCCTGTCGCAGAAAGTGCTCGTTCCACTGATGAGCGCGCGATAATGTTGCTGCTTGTAACCGCTCGGTTGCACCTCAGTCTGATTGCGAACAAACCACTGAAGCGGGTGGGTGCATTTATAAGTGCGTCCCCTCCACGCTACTCGTTTCGTTTATGCTTGTATATTCGTTACTTTCCTTCATTCCAGGGTGTTGTTGCTGCTCATGTACGTTTACACCGACAATAAACTAATCTGTTTTTTATGACTGAAAGCTTGGCTCTAGAAGAACATCACATAAGAATATTGTTACCGGGCTATACTAATACAGTAAAACTTCATTTGGGCCTAACTTCCACAGACAGGACTCAACGTCGCATAAGAAGGCTGTGAAGGCGCTTCTGCGATTTCTGCGTTCAACCGGTCTCTCCAAACGACTCTAATCAGAACCTCTTACATGTGTGTGCATATGTGGGCATCCTTTTTTTTTAAAAAAATTTTTTTTCTCTCTCTCTATCCTCTTTCCGACCCCCCCTTTCCCCCGCCCCTGTACAGGGTAGCAAACCGGTTCTTCTACCAGGTTAACCTCCCTGTCTTTTCCTTTATCTATTTCTCTCTCTCTCTCTCTCATTTGGGCCTAATTGGTACATATTCCTACACTAAAAATTCACAGCGCAAACACCCAAGACGCCCCACATAAAAAAGAAGACACACACGAGCGCTGAGTATCAACTGCCAGGCAGTTGATAGTCAGCGCTCGTGTGTGTTTTCTTTCTATGTGGGGCGTCTTGGGTGTTTGCGCTGTGAATGTTTAGTGTAGGTATACTAATACAGATTGGACTAATGTATTTACCAACGTACTCTTTAATCTTAATAAACAAGGCAAAATAGTTCAAGTCTTGTTAACACTTTGAGTGACTGAACAATATAGTTTATCAATTTGAACGATTAAGCTCCTGGCAGCATGCCTCTTTCATGCATGGCATTAACGTGTTTTCTGCTGCTAACTGGAGCAAAACTGGTGCCGAGTACAGAGAGAGAAAGAGGGAGAGAGAGACTCTTTATTAAAAAAACAGAGATTTTTGCCGGCGTCTATATAGCGCTGACATGCTACTCTGTATAGGGATGGGTAAGGGGACTAAAATATTTCAGAAGAGAGGGAAGAAAAGAATGAGAAAAAAGAATATAAACAAATAAGAACGGTGCATGTGAACTTGATAAAAGTATTTACAATTAGGGTGTCAGATAAGTTAAGCTTTTCCTATGTGACTTATTCGATCTTTAGAGCCTTTCGACAAGGCCAATTTCGGACAGGTAATTGACTAATGATTGTACAATCCGACGCTGTTTTGAATGTCCGGGCACTGGGCCTAATATGTTGCGCAACGTTAACTGGTCGTGATAAATCATGCCCGCTTGTCGTTCAAACAATTGTCTCTCGTCACGGTACGCGGGGCATTCAAGTAGTGTGTGCTGCACTGTTTCTATGCTGCCACAGTTATCACAACAGGGACTTGTGGTACGCCCAATGCGGTACAAATAACTGTTCGTGTATGCCACGTTCAGTCGAAGACGATGATATAGTGTCTCTAGGTGACGAGGGAGTGGATGGGAAATTTTCGCTCTCACTTCTGGGTCAACATAATACAGAAAGTTATCTTTGCGAAACGGCAAATTCCAAACGCGGTCTTTTTCCTGATGGACATATCTTTTAGCGATGTTCGAAGCGTCGGCTTTGGTAAAAAATATTCTACGGAAATACCGGTATTGGAGTCCATTTCGGGCAGCTTCATCCGCTTTTTCGTTTCCCGAAATACCAGCGCGGCCAGGTATCCACTAGAACGTAATGCTATGTCCAGCCATCTTAGCCCTGTGATGAAGATATGCGATATCGGACGCTACCGGTTGGTGATTACCACGTGATTATGTCCAGCCATCTTAGCCCTGTGATGAAGATATGCGATATCGGACGCTACCGGTTGGTGATTACCACGCTTAAGCCTGTTCCACATGCTTTGTAGGGCTGCTTCAGAATCTGTAAATATTGCCCAGCTTTTTGGCGGATGCTGTCGTAGTGTAACCAAAAGGGCCTCCCGAATGCCATATAACTCCGCTGACGTAGAGGACGTCGCTATCTCTAGGCGAAACGCGAGGGATTTTTTTGTAGAGGGCACGAAAACTCCGTACAACGATCGACACTGGGTTGCAGAGCCATCTGTGAATATGTGCGTTTCGTCGGCTTATGCTTTCTACATATACTCTAACGCTATTTGATGGGTTGCTGCTTGGGGCATTTTCCTTTTTGCACCGATTCCGGGGATATATGACACAATTTTTAGTGGTGACAGTGTCCAGGGCGAGATGTACTTAGGCATAATTGGTGATGCCTGAGCAGGGATCGAAATACGTGCGCATATGCTTCCAAGGGCATTCCCTAAGCTATATGTAGGATGGGCTTTAGAGATATTCCTTAAAAAAGTGGGTCTTGATGTGAATAACGTGCCTGAGGTGCATCCGAAGTGTCTCCTGCGCAGATATCACTTCAAGAGGCAGGCATCTGGCTTCTGCTACAGTTCCTGCTCGAAACGACCTCTTTGGAAGGCCAAGACATATTCGAAGACTGTTGTTTCGTGCTGCATCAAGTTTTCTCCTTCTTGTGTAGGATATATTATGCAGGATGGGCAGGTAATACCGCAATGTGCCGTAGACGTAAGCTTTATGGAGGAGCACCATTGATCGGCAGTTGCTGCCCCACTGTGATCCAGCTAAAAATCGGAATACGTGCGACGCCGACGAAATCTTCTCGCTGAGTTTCTTCACTTGAGGAGACCATGTGAGATTCCTATCAATGGTCACTCCAAGGAACCTTTGTGTCTTGACGTATGGAAGGGCGCGGCCACCCAACACAAGTGGGTATTTTTCCATTCTCCTCCTCGAGAAAGCCATAGCGACGCTTTTACCGGAGGACAGGCTGAGACCTCTTGAATTCAGGTAGGCCGATATATTTGCCAGCGCTCTCTGGAGACGTTGTTGGGTGTTTCTGCGGGAACGCGCCGCACTTCAAATACAGATATCGTCCGCATACAGTGTGATGCTGACGCCCCGGGGCAGGGTTCTTTTCAGATGGATAAGAACTAGATTAAATAATACCAGGCTTAATACAGCTCCTTGCGGGACTCCCTTTCCGATGGCATAAAACGCTGTAGGGCCCTCCGGAGTACACATGAAAAGTTGGCGTCCTTGAAGATAGTCTGCAATCCATGCGCAAAGCCGTCCTCCAAGACCAAGGGTTTCCAAAGCGTCGAGTATTGCTTTATGATAGACGGAGTCATACGCCGTGCCGAGTACACTCCTTCATTGCCCAAACTGCCATCGCGCGATGTAAAAGAAAGCCTTATTTCTGAGCGGCCGTGTTTTATACTCAAAAGGTGTTAAGCAACGTGTGACTTCTGGTGGACTATGAAGGCGACGCACAGCGCCCAAGTACGAGTTACTTCATTTTTTTGAGTGGAACTGTATAGGAAGGCCCGCGAAAACATTCCATTGCCGCAGGCCTATAAGCTCGTTCAACAGCG
>JALIZH010002636.1:0-14602 GCA_030522465.1 Rhipicephalus appendiculatus
CTTCTTGGGAATGTTAGTTCACGAGTGGTGCTTTGATGTTTCGCACTTCACCGCGTACTTGACCGCTTATATTTGTTCGCCAATCTGGCCAAATCAGATTGTGTTTTAAACTGCGCGGAACACTGGGCATTCTGGACCTCTAAAGCGACGTGACAAGTGGTGGAACCACTTGTCACGTCGCTTTAGAAGGTCAGGTAGGGTTTATTGCACGTAGAGGTAGAGCGGCAGGGCTCTTGCCAGACGCGTCGCTTGGGCGTGTACTCGAGTAGATAGCTCGTGCACTTCTTTTTTGTGGCCTGTGCCTCTGCATATGCATGTCACCCACTGCTGCAGGTGGCATTATATTGCGGCACTTCACGATTTAGAATCTGCAGCGTAACACAAACGATGTACCTCGAACAGTCCGAAGCCGCAATCACTCCGCGTTTGGTGATACATGTCGAATACTTATTCACACAGCAGTTTCCTGTTTTCTGAGGTTGTAAGAGCAACAAAAAACCGCAAAGTGGTTTCTCGCTAATGTTTCTCTGGCTGACATCGCATTAAAAGAGAAGGAAATCCCAGCTGGACCTAAAACACGCAACAATTGTTCGACAACGCCACTTAATTATCCGAGCAGCACACGCCACGCCGTCGCGCACTAGCCAGAAAGGAGGAGAGCGGCGGTTGCCAGACCAGTCCTCCTAACCCGATGCAAATGGTTTTCCACGAATCAAGGCCTATGGGGGCAGTGTGAGCGCCAGAGGTGCATCTCGTCGCAAGTGTGTCTACTTCAAAACAGCTACGAGCGGGTGGTTGCCCAGCACTTAACCCTTTCAGTCCCAAATTAATTATTTTCAATGTAAGCAACTAGCTTTTACATTTTGAGATGCGCATGATCGTGGTAGACCAAAAAAAACTGAAGAACTCCTTGCTCACACTTTTCAGTGAAGGGCAATTAATGTGCCAATTAATTTAATAAATAATTATTATTTAATAATTCCATAATTTTTTACTTCATTTATTACCTAAAATGTTATTTAGATAAAATAGCATAATGTCCAAAAAAAATCAAATTTCCGGCACACAACTGACATAAATTCCCTATCTCTGCATGGTGAAAGAAGACACTGCCTCAGCGAAATACGCGAACAGCACGACCGCTTCTGTAATTTCTTCGTTAAGACGTGACCTCGCTTTATTGTGTGTACCATGTTGACACCACATGTAGGGCAGATGCCAAATACAGGCTCTTGAGGAAGAACAATGCTCTATCTTTACCAGATGCTTGCTGACTGACCTACACAATTTACGATTCCAACTGGAATCACAGGGACTGAAAGGGTTAAATTTGATAGATGCCTGTCAGATTATATTCTCTCAATCGAGCGTTCGACTTTCATCACGACATTACCGAGCCGACGCTGCCGCTTGGTGCAGCTTGTGGTTGGGCGTTGTGTTTAACAGTACGTGTTGCCCATGTGTATGACCGACGACGCAGCCTGTAACCACGGCGGCGATGGGGACACAACACGGTATATCTTACAATAGAGCGAATTTGGGCATGTTGGTGAAGCATAGGAAACACACAGCTCAAATAACGATGGGGACACAGGAAGGAAACACTGTTTCCCTTTTTTGTGTCCCCGTCGTCATTTGCTCTGTGTGTTTCACTATACGGTATATCTTCCGCGAGTTCTCGCGTTAAGGTGTAGAGCGAGTCTGTTTCCAACGCTCACCACTTATCGATTTCACCAAGGTCCGACTGCAGGAAAATGGTATCGTGACGATTGGTGATTTTTGTGCAGACAACTTTGTTGGAATGGAAAAAAAGGGGGTGAAGTTGCCCTGAGCCGCGCAAGGCTTTGAAACGGCGCAACTGGACGATTCTGGAGACTAATCTGGTTGCTGCTGGGTTGTTTTTAGGCCTTGGATAGGTGATGCAGATTCTAGGTTTTCGTTGGACTACGTGATGCTAGGTTGTTCCTACCTTGATTCTCAGCGCAGAGAGGTTCCCGTTAAACCTCAGACACGACACGGTTGTCGAAACTCCACAGACAGAAACTCGCGCTGAAACTAAGTGTTCGCACCTCTCAAAGATCTATGGGCACGTCGTCGTTGGCGTATGCCTTCCATCGCTTAGGGGTCTCCTCACAGCCGCCGTTGCTTCTCCCGTTCTCTAGCATTCTCTCGTTGTACGTACTCGGGGTCTTCGGCTCGCCGCCGTCGCTTCGCAGCCATTTGTTGGGCTAACTGTTGACTTCTTCATTTCTAGTGTACCAGTGGTGCGTAGCGGGATTAACCCCACAATTTATGTGGCACATACCGTGTTTCATGATATTTTTCTGGTAGGCCGCACAGTGGCACATACCCGTTGAGATGATGATGATGATAGTTTTCTGCAATCGACTCTCGAGGAACGACCTCCCTAACAGCTTCGCTGCTAATAAGGAGCTAGTCTGACCCGAGCCCTGAGGCACACCAGATTAACAGGTTTTTGGTGCGCAGCAAAGTTCTTTGGCATATACAAACTGCTGTCGAACACAATTTCTATTCTAATTAGGCTGTCGGTCGAGACGGTCTCCAGGTTTAAATGCAAGTATTACACGAGCACTTTTTTCATACATCAGGCACGAAAACTGGGTCGATAGGCTGCTGAAATATCGCTGTGAAAATTCAGCTTATTACCTTGGTTAGCTTCAGCCGTTTAGGGCAGGTACCCTCAGGATCAGGAAGTGAATTGTTACGCAAACGGTCAATACCTTCTTCTTGCCCTTGTGTCACTGGAATGTCATCGACGGTGGCATTTATAAAACCAGCATGCGTAGTTTGCTGGATTGACATTTCGTAGCTGAACACCGAGCTAAAGTATAGATTATATTTTGTACTGATCTCGAAGGGTGAAACAATCTCGCCATTATTTACTATGAATGTGTGGCTAGCTGTCGATTACTTAGGACTGATAACTTTGCAGCAATCTTGGAAATCTGTCCTCCTTCACCCTTTGTGCGACAGCGGGACACTTACGTCCCACTTTTCCGTCTACAGCAAATCCGTCTACGTCCCACATCACCCGTTGCAATTAGCGCAACATTCAGTCACTCATCTTACCTAAGTATTCGTAATCTCGAAGAAAATTCTTTTACCACACTTTCAAAGGGCGGATGTAGTGTTACAATGGCGTTGAATTTCGGTCAATTTCTATCTCTTCGTGCGATAGATCTTCTTGAGATAGATAGAACCTGCCAGTCAAAATGACGGATAAATTCGTATTTTTTCTAGTTTTTGAGAGAGGCCATCTTGGCTTCCAGTCATCACGTGTTTTTTGTAAATTTACGAAATAACTTGAGCGATAAATGCATCGGAACACACCCCTGCGAAATTATCCCGCTAATCCCTCAGCGCAATCATGTTGCTTTACTGCTGTGAATTGTTGGGGGGAGTGCTGCGCGCCCCCTCCCCCAACCTCATCACCATGGGGGGGGGGGGGGGGGGGGCGCAGTCTGCCCGGTACACTGACTTAACAGGGAGGGTGGGCGCTGCAACAAGCCTTCACCCCCCCTCCTTTCCCCTGAAAAGATACCTTGCGCACGCTTATGGCATCTGCGTGTGTAGCTTTTATATGTTATGGGAGCGGCAGCAGTGAGCGCGCCGGTGGTAGACGAGAACGATGCGACACAAGCACTCTCGCGGCTCGCGCTCAGCGGCCGCTGGAAGTCAGTCCCGGTCGAGTCTTGAAATGATAAACATGTGTTGCTCAGTGTCTCGTCCTCGTCTCTGAAGGGTTCTGTGCGGCGGCAGGCCCAGACACCTACAATGGAAACACAGGCGGTCTTCGAGCAGCTCGGAACACGCCACGGGACGCGTGCAGCTCGCGGCAGAAAGAATGAAAGTTGTTCCACAGCACACGCCCATGGAGTGCATATACGTTCGGCCATCTGAAGATAATTTTGTCACGTTGGTATCCACGAATTTCGGGCGAGCGATGTATTGTAGACAAGTGGAGAAGCACTCGAGAGGGCCCACGTTTGCCGATTTTTCAATGGGCACGACACGACAAACCCAATAATTCGGAGCCGAAGGTGCTTACTTTGGTCTGTATGATGCCCCGCAATTTATGTGGTGGCCTTAAGCAATGGCAAACACATGCCGATGTTACGAGAACACAAATTTGAAGTGCCTTCGACGGGTTACCAGCCGCTTTGTACATATATAACCCCGTGAAAACACAAGCAAGTGGTGGCGTTGAAGCGGCATGGTTACGGTGTTTGCTTTCGGTGCGTGTGGTCGCGGTTTCGATTCCTGTGTTGTGGGTACTTGTGTGCAAATGTCGTGTTTGTGCGTGTATACCTTGTTGGCTATTTTCTAATATGTCCCAGTGATTAATAGCAGCAAGAAATGTCTGTGAAACGCTACTACAGTGCCTCAAATATTATTTTTTTTTCGCAAGCCTGCACGCGGGCTAACACAAGCACCTACGGCGCCATCTAGATATAAAAACACTAAATGCACTGTAGAGCTATAGAAACCTAAGTGCGGCACTAAATCGAGCTGCTGCAGAAAGCCACCGCTGCTGCGTCTCTGTGCCGAGTTTACTTCAATGTTGCGTCTGACGGGCCGAAACAGATCGCTTTCTTTCGACATATGGCGCAGTCGAGTACTCTTCAAGACCCCTAATACCTGTCTCGGCTTCACTTGTGGCCGTATTTGCCTTATCTTGGGAACAGGGAAATGAATACAGCGTCGCCATCTCTGCGCGGATACAGAAAACACGAGCGCACATTGTAAACAAACCTTGTTAAGCCTTGTGAACCATAAACTGACTATGTATCTCACAAACGGAGCTATTTTATCGGCAGTATACGGCCAGCGAAGCCTCATTACAGAAATCTAAACCAAATACGAGCATCAAATACGGCTCTCGCTTCAACAGGCACCGCCATCTTGCCCTACCACCCTAGAACCTCCTTTTGAAGGGGGGTTTTGCGTATTACTTTTAGGACGCACGCTGCGACACGAGCGCAAAACTCCCTATAGTAGGCTCAAACCCGTTTGCAGTGTACCTTGAATTTGCTGTGATAGAGGGTTATCTACCATTTGTTGCGCCAATTATGAACATTGTTAAGATCTTCATACAAAACGGCGTGATCAGCATTGTTAGTGATTGTGCGGTCAATGACACAACCATCTGCGAACATTCAGATTAAGAGGCAACATGTAGAGGGAGGTCATTAATATAAATAAGAAATAGCAGTGCGCCTAAGACGCTACTTTGCGGAACGCCAGAAGTTACAGGGAGGGGTGCGGAAATGGAATTATATACTTGTACTGACTGTGATCGGCTAGCAAGGAATGTCGATGCAGATTTAACTGAGAGCTTAATTGATTGTGTAACTTATCAAATGCTTTTGCCTAATCAAGAAAAAATGGCATCTTCCTGTTTGTTAGTATCGAGGTTGATGTATAAGTCGTGGATGAACATAGCAAGTTGCGTTTCGCATGAGAGGCCCTTGCTGAATCCATGTTGAGATGTGCGAAAAAGTTGTTGGTGTCAAGAAACTGTATGATTTGCGTGTAGATGACTTGCTCCATTATCTTGCAGGGTACACTAGTCGGGGACATTGGTCGATAGTTAAGAGGAGAGTTGTAGGTTGGAACGACCTGCCCTTCCTTCCAGGTGAGGGGATGCTACCGGATGATAAAGACGGCGAGAAGATTAACGTGAAATAGGCTGCGCAGTTGTTCTTGGTGTTTTTTAACAGTAGGAAGTTGGCTTAATGAGCACATGTGTACGGGGGCACCCAGTCGAATGCCTTCGAAAAACCTTGAAATATAGCACCTAAGGATCCTCTGTATAACATAGGAAATCGTGCGTACATTCTGACATTGAGTTTGTCGAGACCATTTTCCTGCGGAAGCCAGAATTAGAAGTGATCGTGTTCGAGCTGTTTACATGGAGCATTAGTCAGAACAATTGGTCTGTAATTGGCGGCACGTTAAACAGTGAAACACTTCTGCCTAGTTTTAAATTGTTTGGACCCACGGAATCTTGCAAGCAATGTTTAAATATCAGGCACTGTATTTTACTGTACATGGTATTTGTAAAATCCTACTATTCATGTTTTCGCAGCATGATTATGAAGCTATTTTAATGCTGCTTATCAGTTTAGATATTCCATCCGAGGTTATTTGGACATCAGGCATGGCTGCGGAACAGAAGTCCGCTATGGGTTCAATGTTAGACTCAATAGTGACAGTAAAAACAGACGCGAAGTAATTGTTATGGGCGGTGGCGCACTGGTTAGATTTCATACGTTCGTCATCCTCGTTAAAGAGTTGAATTTGCATTGATTGAGTTTTGGTCGAAATGACATTTCAAAATTTTCTCTGGTTTGTATGCAGCATTGTGAGAAAAGTGGCAGAAAAGAATATAGCTTTTGCTTCGAAGTCTTTGAGGTACTGTTTTGCGCAATGATAGTCATGGTCCCCTGATCAAGGAGATTGGTTTGTTCTAGCCGAACTGTAAAGGTGTTTTTTTTTCTTTTGAGGAGGCTTTTTTTTATGCTTGTTAAACCACGGATAACTCTCAGTGCTCATGAGGATTGTAGTTGCATATTTATTTTTTTAGGGTTGTCGTAGCGCTTTTGAAAAATTCCCTATTGGCGTCAACGCCAATAGGGTATTTATTTATTCATTGTCCAGCGGCATCCCGCGTGGGCGCGGACACTACTGATGCAAAAAATCGTGATCGCGTCACAGATCACCAAAATTCGTGCCGTCATCATGACTGGCGTCATTATAGCTTCACATAACGTGATGTCATCACAACAAATTTTCCCTTGGTCAATGGTGGACCGAGGCGGTGCATGACCAGCTTAGGTTCAGAAAGCTTGCAGGGCCTCAGATCCTTGAGGCGGTAATAAAACCACCTTAAGTGCCGAGATATCTATGAAAGGGGCCGGGGATGTTCAAAACGTCGACCCCGAAGAAAAAGATGGCTTTCGCCTCCCAGTCGTCTTAGGTGAATGCATGCGAGATCCTGTGAGTTTTTTGGTTAGTGGACATGTGCTCCTGAAGTTTAAGTAGTCTGAAGTATCATCAGGTGGCCTGTAACGCGTGTACAACACGAAGCAATGACTCCAGCGTGATAACCTGACCCATAAGCACTCCCGGTCGGGAGTATCCCCGATGGGCGTTGCTCCTATGGGTGGATCATGCAATGTGTGGATCATGCTGTAGCGAGTGAGTTTATGGAATAAGTCTTGTTCACTGCGCTACATTCAAATTGCCCCGCAGGGGCGTCTGCGCAAGCAGGCGTTTGGTGTGTGGCGACACCACGGACCCGAGCTAACGGGGAGGTTCCGACCTCCTCCCACGCTTAGCCGTGCGTGGCGTAGCCGTGTCCGGGGAAAAGGGGATCCTGGGGGTTGAGCCGAAGCCGGGTGATTGGACCTTTAAGGCCCCCCGGCAGAGGCAACACACCCCTTTGGCCCCGGCTTCACGTAGACGGCACCCCTGGGCTGACCCACCCAGGGGAAATCGGCAGTCGCCTTTTCCTGTCTCTCTCTCTACCTACATCTTCGTCTTTTTCTCTCTCTTTCAATCTTTCCTGTCTTCTCCTCTTTTCTAGTTACTTCTAATTTTCCTGGCGGCAAGGGGTTAACCGTGTGTGGTCATCCAAGCTTGGTACACCATATTAGGTTATAGTGGCGGCGTACGACTGGCGTCGTGCAGTCCTTTTTGCAAAGCTCTGCCGCGTCCCCCTGTAGGGCTCCGTGGTGGGCGGTCGGCGCTGTTGCCGAACTTACATATTATTCTTATGGCTTCTCAAGCTTCCACCCTTCTCGATCGGCCTCTCAAGAGGAACCGCACCGAAGCAACCTTTCATTTCTCTCTTCAGCCCAGGATAACATTCCTGAAGTACCACGTAATACACTCAGACTCTGTACCAGCAAGGAAACTTTCACCATTTTTGGTGGCCAAGTGCCTGAAAGAAAAAACTCGGAATGAAGTACAAAGTAACTAAAATGTCAAGTGGCGATTTGCTGATTGAACTCACTGAAAAAGAACAAGTTCCGAAGATCACCGAGCTAACGAACATCGGAAACACGAAAATATCAACGACCGTTCACAGAACTCTAAATACAAGCAGAGGGGTTATATCCGAGCAAGATTTCATCGGCCTTAGCGACGAGGAACTCCTCGAGGGGTTCCAAGATCAACAAGTCATTAAGGTTCAAAGAATTGTAATACGAAGAAATGATCAAGAAATCCCAACAAAGCACATCATTCTGACTTTCGCAACAAGTGACATGCCTACCTCTCTTGAGGCAGGATACCTGAAAATAAATGTAAGACCTTATATTCCAAACCCGAGGCGGTGCTTTAGATGCCAACGGTTTGGCCATGCATCACACTCATGCCGAGGGAAGGACACCTGCGCAAAATGCAGCTCAAATGATCACAAAGCTGAAAGTTGCGAAGCCTCACCTCATTGTGTCAACTGTGGTGGAGACCATCCCGCCTACTCACGGTCTTGTCCATCCTGGAAAAGAGAGAAAGAAATCATCACACTAACCGTAAAAGAAAAGATATCATTTGTCGAAGCGAGAAAACGATTGCCACACCTCTTCCACAAAAGCTATGCCGAGGCGACGCGTAAGGGGGCAGCGTCACAACGGCCTCAGGAGTCCACCGTGTCCGCTCAAAGCGACGCGGTGGTATCTCCTCCCGCCTCCCCCCAGGTGGAAGCAGCCACGGCTGCTCCACCGAAACTTAAGGCCCCGCAGGCGGCAGCCTCGCAGGGCCTTAAGATCAATCGCACCTCGAGGCCTGAGACACGTCTCTCAGTGCCCGAGTCTCGGACCCCCAGCGCCTCTGACAAGGCGATGGAGGTCGACCCCAAAACCTCGGTGTCATCGACACCGAAGGACCAGCGCTCCCTCGAGCGCGCCAAGCGGGACAAGATCCCAATAACTGTGCAACCGAAGCGATAACCCAAGTGGATATCACTCTTCACGGACCCAATTTTTACCATATGTCACCTACCATCTTTTTAACAATTGATCCACATTATTAGTACATTTGCTTCCTTTTAATTTCATCATGGCTTTTATTGTTCATTGGAACATCAGAGGTCTACTTCAAAACCTAGGTGACATAAAAGACATTTTTAACAAGTTTTCTCCCATAGCATTTTGCCTCCAGGAAACAAACCTGGGCGCAAAGCACACTCATGTACTAAAAGGTTTCACAGTTGTCCGTAAGGACCGGCAACATTGTAGCCGTTTATCGGGAGGAGTTGCAATTATAGTAAAAGGCGGCATTCCCACCCGAACAATCACATTAAACACCCCTCTCGAGGCTGTAGCAGTCAGCATTATAGCACACAAAACCGTATCCATCTGCTCCATCTACATTCCTCCCCACGAACAATTGACACTACGAGAACTCGAGGACCTGACAGCGCAACTTCCAGAACCGTTTGTTCTCGTAGGTGATTTTAATGCTCATGGCACGCTATGGGGCAGCGACAAAACAGACCAAAGAGGGCAACTCATTGAAGATTTTGTTTTATCGAATGACATCTGTCTTTTAAACTCTGGCACACAAACTTACTTTTCACCAAGTTCACGCAAGTTTAGCTGCCTTGATCTTGCATTTTGCTCACCATCTGTTTTTAATGATTTTAAGTGGGAAGTCCTAGACTCTTCGTACGGCAGTGATCATTTACCTGCAATCATCAAATTGCCATCGTCACTACCCACCATCACCTCTAAACCACGCCGCTGGCTAATCCACCTTGCGAACTGGGCACTATTTTTAGAAAACGCGAAACTAGAGGACGTCATCTCGCCAGATATTACGATCGATGACATTAATGACAAAATCACAGAAATTATAATTACAGCCGCAGAAAAGTCAATTCCACGATCTTCAACTTATGTCCGAAAAACGAGAAATGTCTGGTGGACAAAAGAATGCACTGAAGCAAAGAAACTGCAAAATAAAGCTTGGGGCATCCTGAGGAGGTACCCCACATATAGCAACCTCGTAAACTTCAAGCAGGCTAAAGCGAAAGCGCGCTATATCCGTAGGCAGGCCGAAAAATCATCATGGCGCGATTACATAACTTCCATAAATAGCACTGTCTCGTCTAAACGATTGTGGGACCAGCTGAGGAAATTCACAGGAGACTACTCAGCCTACACTATACCCATTCTTACAAGCCCAGACATCCAGACAACAACACAAGAACAAGCCGACATATTAGGGGAACACTTCTACAACATATCCAGTTCAGCCAACTACACTGATACTTTCATCAAACACAAAGAAAACGCAGAGAAGCAGAAACTACCGCTCACAGGTGCTTCACACGAAGCTTACAACCAACCCCTAACATTACAGGAACTAAACATTGTACTCTCACATGGTAAAAAAACGGCAGTAGGCCCTGACAACATACACTACTCTATGCTGGCACATCTGTCCGAATCATCGACAAACGTTTTACTTACATTTTTTAACATGGTATGGCAATCTGGGTCTATGCCAGAACAATGGAAAACTGCCATCGTAGTCCCATTTCTGAAAGCTGGTAAACCCCCAACATCCCCGAGCAGCTACAGACCGATCGCTCTTACCAGTTGCCTGGCGAAAACTTACGAAAGTGTTATCAATTGCAGACTGTCTTTTATCCTCTATTCAAGAAACTTGATTGATAATCATCAATGCGGATACAGAAAAGGTTGTTCAACCACTGACCATCTTGTTCGTCTTGAGCATGAAATACGAGAAGCATTTCGCTACAAGCAGTACTGTCTCGCGGTTTTTTTTCGATCTAGAGAAGGCCTACGATACCACGTGGCGACACGGAATCCTGCAAGACCTCGCTAATCTAGGCATTCGAGGCAAAATGTTAAAATGTCTGTCCGATTTCATGACAAACAGAACATTTCAGGTGCGGTTGGGGACTGTGCTTTCACGCACGTTTGTCCAGGAAAATGGCGTACCCCAAGGCTGTATCCTTAGCACTACTCTGTTCATAGTAAAAATGAATCCAATCAATAAGATCATACCACCCACAATAATGCACTCTTTGTATGTTGACGATCTGCAAATCGCTTCTCGTGCATCTAACCTATCAACCTGTGAGAGGCAACTTCAAGTTACCATAAACAAACTAACACATTGGGCCGACAGAAATGGTTTCCGATTTTCCACGCAAAAGACTGTTGCTGTGGTGTTTACATTAAAAAGAGGATTATTCCCAGACCCAGTTCTTACATTAAACAACATGGCGATGATGATAAAACATGAACAAAAATTTCTAGGTGTGACATTCGACAGTAAACTGAACTTTCTTGCTCATATTAATGCACTTAAAATCAAGGCAAATAAAGCACTTAACATACTTAAGGTTTTATCCCATAAGCATTGGGGCTCTGATAGATTATGCCTACTGAAGGTTTATCGTTCTGTTGTCCGCAGCATTTTAGATTATGGGTGTCCTGTTTACGGCTCGGCCAGAGAATCCTACATTCGGCGTCTGGACCCCGTACACAATCTCGGTCTCCGCTTGTCCAGTGGCGCGTATAGAACATCCCCCGGTACAGAGTTTATACATAGATTGCAACGAACCTCCGCTATGCCAGCGTCGCGCGCTTTTAACCTTCTCTTATGTTTTAAGGATCAGGTCACAGTCTCAACATATATGCCACGACATCACCACGCAATGCCACTCACGCTTACACTACTCTAACAGGCCACACTTCATCAAACCACTGATTTTACGTTTTGAAGAGCATTGCCGTACATACGATATATGTGATGACGCACTCAGTGTCGCCATCAAACCGTCGAGACTGCCGCCATGGTCTGATCTGACGCAGCTGTGTGACTTTTCACTGACCAACCTTAAGAAACACAACACACCACAAGAACACATAATTCAGGAATTCCGTGCACTTCAGGACAAATACAAAGGTTATACCGAAATATACACAGACGGCTCGAAAACAAAACACCATGTAGGCATTGGGATTGTAACAGAGGAAAGCGCTATCAGTGTTAGAATACCTGAGTTCATGTCCATTTTCAGCGCTGAACTGTATGCCTTATGGGAAGCAGTACGAAAAGTCATCACCGGCAAATACAAAAAAGCGATCATATACACCGATTCATTAAGCTCATTAAAAGCGCTACATCTAAAATCCGAGTGCGAACCGTTACTCGGCGATATATTGAACATGATCGTTTTAAACAGCGAGGTTGTGACCATTCGTTTCTGCTGGGTACCAAGCCACATAGGCATTCCAGGCAATGAAAAGGCGGACGAATATGCGTCCCTAGCAGCTCAGACATCTGTTAAGCAAATAAATATTCCCATTAAAGACAGCCTCCGCACTATTCGCATAGCATTATCATCAAAATGGCAGCAACAGTGGGACTCCTGCACGAGTAATAAACTCCACCTGGTCAAACCCATAGTGGGCGAATGGAAGTCGTGCCGTCATAAGGAACGCTTCATTGAGGTTATCCTTTGCCGACTCCGCATTGGGCACACTCACCTCACCCACAACTTTTTGCTGAAAAGGGAAGACATGCCACAATGTGAAAAATGCATACAGCCATTAACAGTCATGCATATCCTCATCACATGCCCACACCTTGAAACAGAAAGGCGAAAACATTTTGGAGTTTTTTACAAGCATCGAATACCTATGCACCCGAGGCTAATTCTAGGAGAGGATCCACTTGTTCCCCTGTGTAGTGTTATAAATGTTTTGAAAGAAAGCGGCTTTTTAGACAAACTTTAGAGTCACTGGTTATTATAGAACACCTTGTGTTTGGCGCTGTTTGGCCTGAGTTGCCCTTGCGCCAGTAAACCCAATATAACTAACTAACTAACTAACATTCAAATTGACGATAAGGAGGTGTTTCCTTATCTTGAAACTGAATTTCCGAGGTAGGGAGGACGGATTTTTTTGTAAACACGGGAGCTTTGAAACATTGCGTTTACAATCTGCGGATCTTGTGTCTACTTCAGCCTTCGCGCGTGACTACGTGTCATTGGAGCGCGTGGTCTTTCCGCATCGTTTCTTTAAATAACTCCAACATAACCTTCCTCACTGATGTTCATTTTGTCAAACACTAAGGCAACCCTTTCCCCCTCCTCACGGTTTTCTTTCGTGCTTGCCTGCAGCTTTTTGCGAATACTCATCAGTTGTTGATATAGCAGCGTTCCTCAACTAGGACTTTATATCTCGAGCCTAGCTGTCTCAGGATGACCGGTTCTTTCTTATTCGGAGGCGGTCGACCTAATCATTCAATGCGTTTAAAAGCGATCGGGTCCAGCTCGAGTATTTCTTGGAAGATTCCTTCATTTACTGCTGCTTCCAGGGATTTGCCGTTTTCACCTTATGGTTCTGGTAACCCAAAAAGTGATATGTGAAAGCCGGTCCTCGCACAAAGTTACTTTTCCTTCAACTTTAGACAAGGCGTCTGCGTTTCTCTTGATTTCTGCCAGCCAGCCAGTTATTTTTTTTTTGATATCCTTAATATCAGCTGCGAGAGTACTGTCGGGACCGGGGTTAGTTTTAATGTCCCCTCCTAGAAGCCCCAGTTTCTTAAGGCAACTAAGAGCAACATCAAGTGAGCAACACAGCCATGGGCAAGGCAGCACTAGCAGAAAAGGATGTGGTGTCGTGTTCAGCACTAGCAGCGCTTGTGTTGTCGTGTTCTTCTCCCTTTGTCCCCGTAGTCAGTGTGTGCTATCCTGTGGAGATGAAAAGGATCGGTTGAACGAAAACACTTGCCGTAATATTTTCTCACCTGTACAATAAAAAAACGAAGGATTGTCGGCGAACCGCATTTTTTTGGTGCCCTACAGCCGTATATGGCTCCGAAGCTGTGCATTGGCTTCTGCGCCCGTTGACGTCTGTGTCGTGGCGCCCGCGTCGGGACCCGGGGTAAGATCGTAATTCTTCTTTTCTGTAACTGAGATAATTACGTGTAAAAAAAAAGCTGATCGCTAAGCTCAGGTAGCGCAGTTATACTAGCGATGTCATCGGGGCAATTTGTTGGCAAATAAGCGATCCAGTCTATCGTCGCCTCTAGTGGGGCATGTTATAACTTGAAGGAAGAAGTCCATTACTAATTCGAGGAGCTTTTTACGTTCACTAGACGGAGATCTGTGGCATGCTGTTAGCAGAGGCTAATTAGTGGTTGGTTGAAATCCCCGAAGAGAAAAAATAGGAAACCTGGGGGAGTTTTTGTCTTCTAACGCGCCACGAAAATTAAAGTAGCTGGTTTTCTTAGGGTCTCTAGCAGAGTCCGAAGATAGACTTCAGGGGGAATTATGCATGCATATCCATGATAGCTCTAGATTGATGACTGCAAATTTTTTTAAAGCTTGAGTACGCCACTACCACTCCTGCCAATTGCCATGACGATAAAGTATCAAATAAATGTCAGAATGTCGCTCTGATGTCGTGATTTAGCCACGCTTCGGTGAGCAAAATGATGTCAGCATCTGTGTCGGTGATATAGCTACAGAGGTAATCACGTTTACGCACACACTTCGTATAGCAGTTAATGCAATGTTAAAAAACATGCTTGG
>JALIZH010002637.1:0-24036 GCA_030522465.1 Rhipicephalus appendiculatus
ATGGGGTGACATGACTATGACCAACATAAATGACAGGTCGAAACATGAATGTCATAAAATGGATGTCATGGACGGACTGATTTAAATGCCACGTTCATGGTGCTCTCACGGCCGTTTCGCCAGTGATCTGTACCAAAACTGGTGTGGAACGACATGACTGTATCACGAACATATATGAGAGATCACAACATCGAAATTTTGAGAGGCATGCCATGCACGGCATGGCTTCATTGCATTGATATGCAAAAAATATAATAATAATAAATGCGCTGTATGCATCTCCTCGTTGACTGCTCCGCATTACCGTATTTACTCGAATGTAACACGTTTCTTTTTTCAAGATTTTTGCAACCTAAAATCGACCCTTGCGTTACAATCGAATACCAAAATACATACGAAACACCTATTTTTCTTCCTGGGCGCAGTGAAGTCACCCCGCGCGTTCACAGGCGTGCGCACGGGGAGGGGGTAGGGCGGCCGCTTCTACCGCCCCCCTAGTTAATGCAGAGATATGAGGGGGGGGGGGGGCAAAATCTGCCGGATACATTGACTTAGTGGGGGGGGGGGGCGCTGCGATGAAACTTCGCCACCCCCTCCCCCCCCGACAGGGAACCCTGCGCACGCCTACGCTCGTGTTACTATCGAGTAAATACGGTACACTTCCACAATTCGTGGGATCTGCCTTTTTTTTTTCCATAGGAGAAATACACCCCCCGAGGTCTCTGATAACGTCCTGTAGCACATCGAATGCTGCAGCTTGTCACACTCTAGTATCGAAAACGAAACCATAGAAAACAGATGCTCTAACACCATCGCGGTTCGTTCTTAGAATGAACCGATGACGCGCACTAGCTTCCCAATCAGCGTGTGTCGTTATCGAAGCGTGGCCAGACACTTGCCAGTTATTTTCATGGGGCTACATAGACGTGACGCAGCAAAAGAATGAGAAAGACCATCTGTTCATTAGCTGGCTGATTAATTTTTTATTGCAAGCTTGTTAAGAGGTGAAGTTGGTAAAATATGAGGTCATTTTTTTGTCACTTTATTTTCCAGAAGACTCCACATGAACTTTATTATAGAAGTTATCAGTTACCATAAGGGGTTCGCAATTCGCGTTGATTTCACAAAACGCCAGTTATTCGAACGTTTTCTTAGCGCAGCTACTGCATTATGACGTGGTGATGAGGCTAGATGCCCAGTATAGTCGTTGTATAATTTGTTTACGACTAATAACAAGGCCTTGTGCCATAACCTCAGCACCGTTTTGTATGCATTCATTGCACGCAGGCTCTCGGCATCCCGTTGGATAGGATTGGTCGAGCGTTGCGTCGTAGCCTCTGCTGCCGTTCTCGCCGTCATCATCTTTGTTTTCGGCTTCGGCTCGTTCGGAGACCAATGGTACAAGGGACGGCACCAATACTCCGGAAATCTTTCTGAAGTGAGGACAGCTCGAGCTGCGCACGACGAACTCTCTCTGATTCGCAACAGGAGCTTCGTCTTGACATTCTGGCACGAAAGACGGAACAACGGAAAGGCGTTCGACGAGAGTGCATTCTTCGCAGCTGCCGACAATGAGTACGACGAGGCAAAGGGACAAATTTCATTGAATATTACGGTGAACGGCACTGAATAGCATGCGAAACATCGGAGGCGAGAGATTTGTTATGTAGCTATCGCGCAACGCAAGTCAGTGCTTATTTGGTAAATGAAAGCGCAGGTGACCCGCTGTGCTTTTTGAGATGTTTATTGAGATATACATCTATGTTTTAACATAATGTGTGCGATATAGGTAGTGCGAAGGTCAAATAAGAAATAAAGCAGCTTCAAGAGCATATGTTCTACATTACGTGATTCATTTTTTCCCCCGTGTCTCTTGCGACGCGCGTTTCTCGTACATGTATTCAAAACAGCAACACAACACATAAAGTGGAAAACGATTGATAATGTAGTAAACAAGGCTGTAGAATTTTCAGCGCCAGCGCTTGCCTTTTATGATAGCTAAGCTCGGCAGCGCCATTCCACTTTTGCAACACAACTAGCTTGCTGCCTCCATGCGGCAAGTACTGCGGTAATAGCCCGACTTTGCAGTAGAAAACAGCGCTACAAGACGGGACGAAGAAAGGACACAAACAACAGCGCTGACTAACAACCAAATGTGCTTTATTCTGCCAGTCTTGTAGCGCTGTTTTCTACTCCAAATCATGAACCAACCAGCCCAAATGCGTACTCTACAGACAGACTTTCTCGATGATTACTTAACTCATTACAATGAAGAACATTAACAAATTCTGTCGTGCCGTAATTTGCTCATAGCAGTGGCTGGAAGCCAACGTCACCATCTTTCGAACCTTCGGCATTTGGTACTGCGCGGCTTTATTTACGGCGTGAACGAAGTGTGCTGACTTGTAATGCTGGCATGGGGATATCTAAAACGAGGGAATCAACGTGCCTTGTATAGGAGGCGACGCGATATGTTAATAATGTTGAAAATCAGCTGGAAATGAGCCCCGTTGAATGCGTGACAGGAGGACAGCCATACACTATCAAAGTTGTTCATCTTTGGGCATTCCTAAGTAAAGCTTTCAGCTAAGTCAAGAAACACTGTCAAAGAGCGAGACTGCGCGTCTCCCAAATGGATAACAGACAAGATGTCAGCAGCACCTTTAATTGTATTGTGGTACTCGAAACGAGTACCTGCATTATAGACAACATATTCTTGCACTGAAGGCGCATATTTTTAATATACATACATATTTGACAGATGACGTGGCACTAAGGTATGTTTCGGAAGAGCTGTGGTGTCCATGTTGCTGCTGCGTGGTAACGGCAATGCTTCATCGCTTTCAATGCTTCATCGCTTTCAATTCACGTGTTACAGTTTTATGGAGATATTAATTACAAGGATACTTTAGGCGCACTATTCACGTCGTCGGCGGCTCCGTTATATGGAATTCGTTCAACAAGATTAGAATTCGTTCAGCGCTGTGTTTCCGTTTCACTTCTTTTCTCTGTCCGTGTGTGTGGTTGCGCTGCTGGTAAATATGAAGTACAACCAACTGGCGCAAGTGTCCGTTTTATGACCCAGAGAAATCGCTACGAACACCAGCTATATCCCCCATCCCAACGATCCCTCGGCGATTTTCACCAAATATTATGGCGCCGCTGTCAGAGCCGCACCCTCTCCTGCCCCTATCTCATTTCCCACATCAACCCGGGAGCATCCACCCCGTCCTGTGCTCAATGCACCCACCACCATGCTACCCTCACCCAAATTCTCCTTGAATGCCCGGCGGACCCTGCCCCGCGGGGCCCGGAGCCACTGACCACATGGGAGGAATTAGAAACCCTGTTGTGTTCGACGGACCCGGCCAAGCAGAAGTGCGCCACTGACCGGGCCGCCCACGTCATGGAACTGCACGAGCTAATGAATGCATAGCGCAGTGGACGTACGTGCCCGAATCCTTTGGTCAAATAAAGTTTCCTGTCTCTCTCCCTCTTTCTCGCCCAGCTATTAGTATTAGTATTAGTACCCAGCACCTCCACCACGTATGACGTCTTGGTTGAACACGACGTTTATTAGACGCGAGGTCTTGGAAGCCAACGGGCAGAGCGCGCACACCCTCGATGATGATGAGAATGACACGGTGACGATGAGGACAGAGTGACAAACGGATGATGATGATTATGATAATGCACAGGTGAGGAAGAAGTACATAACAAATGCCCACAGTATGTTCTATATGAGAGTGAAAGCGCGCGAGCTCTATCGACGAACCCCGCTCAAGGGGGAGATGAAAGGAGCCGGCCGTCTCCGTCGCGCGCAAGGCATATGGAGAGAGTTGTCCGAGGGTAGAGAGGGTGCGGCGTGAGTTCGACAGGACATGCGCACTTTGACCGGGAGGGCGTGGTCGCCCGCGGGCGCGCTAGCCGGATCCCGTATCTTACGGGAGATAGTTCATTGCTTAATAAGTGTTGCACTCTCATCAGAAAGTTTGTGTTGAAGCCTTAGATAGCACGAAGGTCACTTCGCTCGAAGGCCGGCCGCGTTTCTTGAAGGAATGAGCTGCTAGCATTATTTGATATGCCACGCGCGCACACTGCGGCGTATGCCGTATACAGCGAGTCAATCCTCTTTCTTTGTTAAGTGCATGGAAATCGAGATTATATCTAAGACAGCCAAAAACGTCAGCAACAATGTGAAGTGCTAGGACACAAAATAAAACAAGGATTTGGGAAAACAGCGCGCAGCGCCCTGATGTAGTCGGGGGTCTGCCCATAAAACCGGAACCAGTCAAGCCTTCGGGAGAAGTCGAGCAGAAGAGCCAGAGCTGATGACAGGAACGTTTATTTATAGTATTTACATTATTGAAGGTAGCGTGTTGCTACAATATTTATGGTAGCGTGTTTTTAGATGATGAAGCTCTTTTTGGAGCGTCTCGAGGCTCGCGTTTTAAGGCCTTGGTCTTCCCAAGAATGCCTGTCGATGAAAACAATAGTCTCCAGGACAGTCCAATCAAGAAGTCGTCTTGATCTCCGCCCACAAAATGGGAAGGTCAAACACCACCTCCTTCCCAACCTAGAAAAGAGGGAAGAGGCATGCCCCGTTCGTCCAGCGGCGAGGGAGAAAACAACACAAGACACAATACGATAATACGGCACAGCACAGTACAATGACCGGTTCGTGGTGTCGCACGTGGAAACCAGCTGTGTAGTCAGGTGCAGTGTTGACTCCTCCATAGCGGCTGCAGTGCAACTGACGGCTAGCTCTCGGGCGGGCCCCGAAAGCACCTCGGAGTGTGGGAAACGTGCCAGAAGACGGATCCCAAGCGCTCGGCTAATTGTCCGTGCCTCTTGTAGAACGTTAAACAAAGCAACGCAGAGGTGACCACCCTTTCTGAGCAGTTGAGACTGCTAACAGCCCTTCCTAGGCCATAAAATCGTCAAAGTCGGCCGGGTATGTCCAATTCACGAGTCGAGGCGCGCTGACAGCTTTGATGAGCACGACCGCCGTGTGGTCGATGCATCAGGTGCAGATCGGGGAACGTTGATCCGGGAATAAAGCAGGGCAGACTGCCGAAATCATTCCCCGCGTCCAAGTGGCGCTAAGCCATGGAGGCAGATCATAACAGCCCGTCCGCCACCCCAGGAGGTCTCGAAAGGGATGCAGCAACAAAGCACTCCGCAGAGACCGTAGACTTGCTCCCTTGAATTCGTTGTCACGTAGGCTGAGCCCCATCTGGACCTGAGCAACGGCTTGCAAGCGCCGGAAATGAACCTCCATGGCTTAGCGCCACTTGGACGCGGGGAATGATTTCGGCAGTCTGCCCTGCTTTATTTCCGGATCAACGTTCCCCGATCTGCACCTGATGCATCGACCACACGGCGGTCGTGTTGGCAGTGGCAACGGAACTGTGAACGTCGTAATAAGCAATCTGCTTTCTTCTGTACAGGCTGACGCACGTTTTTCACCGGTGATACCCGACTCTGGAAGTAAAAGTGGCGTGGTCCCTGGCTGCATAGTTGCGCTGCTGCATGCTTCATTGTGCGCCTGCGTGCTGCCGTGACCTGCGCGGCACAGCTTCGTCCACGTCACCAGATTCGCCCTACAAGAAGAGCACTCAAGTCGCCGGCTGCATCACTTGGCAGTGGCAATGGAACTGTGAACGTCGTAATAAGCAATCTGCTTTCTTCTGTACAGGCTGATGCACGTTTTTCACCTGTGATACCAGACTCTGGAAGTAAAAGGGGCGTGGTCCCTGGCTGCATAGTTGCGCTGCTGCGTGTTTCATTGTGCGCCTGCGTGCTGCCGTGACCTGCGCGGCACAGCTTCGTCCACGTCACCAGATTCGCCCTACAAGAAGAGCACTCAAGTCGCCGGCTGCATCACTTGGCAGTGGCAATGGAACTGTGAACGTCGTATTAAGCAATCTGCTTTCTTCTGTACAGGCTGACGCACGTTTTTCACCTGTGATACCAGACTCTGGAAGTAAAAGGGGCGTGGTCCCTGGCTGCATAGTTGCGCTGCTGCATGCTTCATTGTGCGCCTGCGTGCTGCCGTGACCTGCGCGGCACAGCTTCGTCCACGTCACCAGATTCGCCCTACAAGAAGAGCACTCAAGTCGCCGGCTGCATCACTTGGCAGTGGCAATGGAACTGTGAACGTCGTAATAAGCAATCTGCTTTCTTCTGTACAGGCTGACGCACGTTTTTCACCTGTGATACCAGACTCTGGAAGTAAAAGGGGCGTGGTCCCTGGCTGCATAGTTGCGCTGCTGCGTGCTTCATTGTGCGCCTGCGTGCTGCCGTGACCTGCGCGGTACAGCTTCGTCCACGTCACCAGATTCGCCCTACAAGAAGAGCACTCAAGTCGCCGGCTGCATCACTTGGCAGTGGCAATGGAACTGTGAACGTCGTAATAAGCAATCTGCTTTCTTCTGTACAGGCTGACGCACGTTTTTCACCTGTGATACCAGACTCTGGAAGTAAAAGGGGCGTGGTCCCTGGCTGCATAGTTGCGCTGCTGCATGCTTCATTGTGCGCCTGCGTGCTGCCGTGACCTGCGCGGCACAGCTTCGTCCACGTCACCAGATTCGCCCTACAAGAAGAGCACTGAAGTCGCCGGCTGCATCACTTGGCAGTGGCAATGGAACTGTGAACGTCGTAATAAGCAATCTGCTTTCTTCTGTACAGGCTGACGCACGTTTTTCACCTGTGATACCAGACTCTGGAAGTAAAAGGGGCGTGGTCCCTGGCTGCATAGTTGCGCTGCTGCGTGCTTCATTGTGCGCCTGCGTGCTGCCGTGACCTGCGCGGCACAGCTTCGTCCACGTCACCAGATTCGCCCTACAAGAAGAGCACTCAAGTCGCCGGCTGCATCACTTGGCAGTGGCAATGGAACTGTGAACGTCGTAATAAGCAATCTGCTTTCTTCTGTACAGGCTGACGCACGTTTTTCACCTGTGATACCAGACTCTGGAAGTAAAAGGGGCGTGGTCCCTGGCTGCATAGTTGCGCTGCTGCGTGCTTCATTGTGCGCCTGCGTGCTGCCGTGACCTGCGCGGCACAGCTTCGTCCACGTCACCAGATTCGCCCTACAAGAAGAGCACTCAAGTCGCCGGCTGCATCACTTGGCAGTGGCAATGGAACTGTGAACGTCGTAATAAGCAATCTGCATGCTTTCTTCTTTCTGTACAGGCTGACGCACGTTTTTCACCTGTGATACCAGACTCTGGAAGTAAAAGGGGCGTGGTCCCTGGCTGCATAGTTGCGCTGCTGCATGCTTCATTGTGCGCCTGCGTGCTGCCGTGACCTGCGCGGCACAGCTTCGTCCACGTCACCAGATTCGCCCTACAAGAAGAGCACTCAAGTCGCCGGCTGCATCACTTGGCAGTGGCAATGGAACTGTGAACGTCGTAATAAGCAATCTGCTTTCTTCTGTACAGGCTGACGCACGTTTTTCACCTGTGATACCAGACTCTGGAAGTAAAAGGGGCGTGGTCCCTGGCTGCATAGTTGCGCTGCTGCGTGCTTCATTGTGCGCCTGCGTGCTGCCGTGACCTGCGCGGTACAGCTTCGTCCACGTCACCAGATTCGCCCTACATGAAGAGCACTCAAGTCGCCGGCTGCATCACTTGGCAGTGGCAACGGAACTGTGAACGTCGTAATAAGCAATCTGCATGCTTTCTTCTGTACAGGCTGACGCACGTTTTTCACCTGTGATACCAGACTCTGGAAGTAAAAGTGGCGTGGTCCCTGGCTGCATAGTTGCGCTGCTGCATGCTTCATTGTGCGCCTGCGTGCTGCCGTGACCTGCGCGGCACAGCTTCGTCCACGTCACCAGATTCGCCCTACAAGAAGAGCACTCAAGTCGCCGGCTTCATCACTTGGCAGTGGCAACGGAACTGTGAACGTCGTAATAAGCAATCTGCATGCTTTCTTCTGTTCAGGCTGACGCACGTTTTTCACCGGTGATACCCGACTCTGGAAGTAAAGGGGCGTGGTCCCTGGCTGCATAGTTGCGCTGCTGCATGCTTCATTGTGCGCCTGCGTGCTGCCGTGACCTGCGCGGCACAGCTTCGTCCACGTCACCAGATTCGCCCTACAAGAAGAGCACTCAAGTCGCCGGCTGCATCACTTGGCAGTGGCAACGGAACTGTGAACGTCGTAATAAGCAATCTGCATGCTTTCTTCTGTACAGGCTGACGCACGTTTTTCACCTGTGATACCAGACTCTGGAAGTAAAAGTGGCGTGGTCCCTGGCTGCATAGTTGCGCTGCTGCATGCTTCATTGTGCGCCTGCGTGCTGCCGTGACCTGCGCGGCACAGCTTCGTCCACGTCACCAGATTCGCCCTACAAGAAGAGCACTCAAGTCGCCGGCTGCATCACTTGGCAGTGGCAACGGAACTGTGAACGTCGTAATAAGCAATCTGCATGCTTTCTTCTGTACAGGCTGACGCACGTTTTTCACCTGTGATACCAGACTCTGGAAGTAAAAGTGGCGTGGTCCCTGGCTGCATAGTTGCGCTGCTGCATGCTTCATTGTGCGCCTGCGTGCTGCCGTGACCTGCGCGGCACAGCTTCGTCCACGTCACCAGATTCGCCCTACATGAAGAGCACTCAAGTCGCCGGCTGCATCACTTGGCAGTGGCAACGGAACTGTGAACGTCGTAATAAGCAATCTGCATGCTTTCTTCTGTACAGGCTGACGCACGTTTTTCACCTGTGATACCAGACTCTGGAAGTAAAAGGGGCGTGGTCCCTGGCTGCATAGTTGCGCTGCTGCATGCTTCATTGTGCGCCTGCGTGCTGCCGTGACCTGCGCGGCACAGCTTCGTCCACGTCACCAGATTCGCCCTACAAGAAGAGCACTCAAGTCGCCGGCTGCATCACTTGGCAGTGGCAACGGAACTGTGAACGTCGTAATAAGCAATCTGCATGCTTTCTTCTGTACAGGCTGACGCACGTTTTTCACCGGTGATACCCGACTCTGGAAGTAAAAGTGGCGTGGTCCCTGGCTGCATAGTTGCGCTGCTGCATGCTTCATTGTGCGCCTGCGTGCTGCCGTGACCTGCGCGGCACAGCTTCGTCCACGTCACCAGATTCGCCCTACATGAAGAGCACTCAAGTCGCCGGCTGCATCACTTGGCAGTGGCAACGGAACTGTGAACGTCGTAATAAGCAATCTGCATGCTTTCTTCTGTACAGGCTGACGCACGTTTTTCACCGGTGATACCCGACTCTGGAAGTAAAAGTGGCGTGGTCCCTGGCTGCATAGTTGCGCTGCTGCATGCTTCATTGTGCGCCTGCGTGCTGCCGTGACCTGCGCGGCACAGCTTCGTCCACGTCACCAGATTCGTCCTACATGAAGAGCACTCAAGTCGCCGGCTGCATCACTTGGCAGTGGCAACGGAACTGTGAACGTCGTAATAAGCAATCTGCATGCTTTCTTCTGTACAGGCTGACGCACGTTTTTCACCTGTGATACCAGACTCTGGAAGTAAAAGGGGCGTGGTCCCTGGCTGCATAGTTGCGCTGCTGCGTGCTTCATTGTGCGCCTGCGTGCTGCCGTGACCTGCGCGGCACAGCTTCGTCCACGTCACCAGATTCGTCCTACATGAAGAGCACTCAAGTCGCCGGCTGCATCACTTGGCAGTGGCAATGGAACTGTGAACGTCGTAATAAGCAATCTGCTTTCTTCTGTACAGGCTGACGCACGTTTTTCACCTGTGATACCAGACTCTGGAAGTAAAAGGGGCGTGGTCCCTGGCTGCATAGTTGCGCTGCTGCGTGCTTCATTGTGCGCCTGCGTGCTGCCGTGACCTGCGCGGTACAGCTTCGTCCACGTCACCAGATTCGCCCTACAAGAAGAGCCCTCAAGTCGCCAGCTGCATCACTTGGCAGTGGCAACGGAACTGTGAACGTTGTAATAAGCAATCTGCTTTCTTCTGTACAGGTCAGTGACGAAGTATACCAAGCTGCTTATAGCTTCTTTTTTGCTTCGAAGAGTTCCGTCGTCGCTGCCAAGTTGTTTTTGTATTTTACGAGGTGCTTTATTTCTTCTTGTGCGTTATTAGGGAACTGAAATATTGATTTGTTATGGCTAAATTGAAAGAGGAAGTGAGGGCTGAATGTCTGAAGTTTAGGGAAGAGATGCAGCAGGAATTTAAGATGTTCCGTGAGTCTGTGGAAAGGGATTTCAGGAATGAAATTCGAGACTTGAAAACAGAACAAAGGAACATGACTAAAAGCATTGACTACGCTCATGACAGTATTGAGGATATGAAGAAAAAAATAGAACAAGCGTTAGCTGAAAATGCTCTGCTTAAAAGTGACAATGCTTCTCTGCGCCTAGAAAACGCGTCCTTGAAAACCTCCGTGTTTGAGTTGGAGCATCGATTGACCGGCGTTGAGCAGTACTCTAGGAATGTTAATATTGCCACGCGTGTTAGTTTGAAGTGCTTTGTTTAACCCCGCAAAGACTGTGAGCAACGCTTGGCGCAGATCGCGCCTCAGTGTTCGAGAAGCTTCACGTTTGTAGTAGATCGTTTTCTTAACATTGCGCACAGCACGCGAACACTCAAGATTATTCCAGAGCTTGTGCGACGACCAGTGATAAGCCTAGAATGTTCGACGCGTGATGTATAAAAGCCGGCGCGCTCCAACGATGATCAGTTAATCGACGGCCGACGCTCTGTTCGCCGCTATCAGTGCCAGCGTGTATTGTTGTAATCCTGGAAGAAATAACTTTGCGCAAATAACACGAGGACGAGAAAGGAACACTTACAACAGACAGGCGCAAACTAACAACTGAAGCTTATTTCAGGAAACACAAATAATAAGCACCACTGGACCACTGGACTGTAAACACCACTGGACTGTAAACAACAACGCGGGCGGGCATATGGCAGAACACTGTAAGCGCTGCAACTGCCGTCCAATGCTTAATCGGACAAGATTCTTGGGACGATCCGGCGATAGATTAGAGAGGGAGATCCTCGAGGCGTTTTACATTGCGCGCGCAGGGGACAATTGCATTAGTTGCGCGTCAGTAGCACTCCAAGAAAAAGAAATCACCTTCATGTCGCGTTAGAGCTTGAGAACGTGTTGATGATGACATTTGATTGTTACATGTATAAGTATTTGTGTTTCCTGAAATAAGCTTCAGTTGTTAGTTTGCGCCTGTCTGTTGTAAGTGTTCCTTTCTCGTCCTCGTGTTATTTGCGCAAAGTTATTTCTTCCAGTATGTTACACCAACTCGCCCACATCAAGCTACTTCTGCTTCAGATTGTTGTAATCTTACTCTCCCTTTACCGGCCACAAATTCGGCCTAATAAACAGTTTCATCTCGGACACGTCGCCTGCTGCCTTCGTCGACGTCACACCCACGTGACAATATAGAGATACAAGGCGTTGTGAGGAAGGAGAATGAATCTGTGAGTGACTTGCTTTGTAAACTAGGCACGGTTATCGGAGAGCCACTTGGCAAGGATGACATAGAGGCGTGTCACCGTGTGCCGAGTAGAGCGGAGAACAATTAAGAGCAACATCGTTGTTCAATTTATGTCTCGCGTCAAACGTGACAGTGTGCTAAAGAAGGCAAAAAAAGCGCGTCTTACAAATGCAGATTTAGGCATTGGCAACTCAACTTCCTTTTCACCGCCTGTGTATGTGAATGAACATCTCTGCCCGACGTTGAAAAAACTGCTCGTGACCGCTGTAAAAAAGAAGTACGAAATGAAATGGAAATCTGTGTGGTCTTTCAACGGAAAGATATACGCTAAACAGTCTGACGAAACACCTGCTGTACACATACCTAGCGAGCGTGATATCGACAGGATTTTTGGAGGGCAGGGTGGTTCTGCGCCTGCGTAATGTCAATTGATGTGCTTGCTTGAAACATTTGAATAGCGTCTTTTCTTTATTTTTTTTCTTTTTTTCCTTGTTTGTTCGCTATGGATTATCTAGAGCTTGCTTTTCCTGGTGATATCAGCTTACATAACCAAACAAGCACATCAGTTCTGCATATTAACACAAGGTCAATTAACCATAAAAGGGACGACATGGCACTCTTTTTAGAACAGTTCCAATTAAAATTTGACCTCATTATGATGACTGAAACTTGGGGTACAAATGACGAACCAACTTTTAGTCTGGATGGCTACAATACATTCTACCTTAATCGGATCCCGCATAAGCGAGGAGGGGGGTGGTTGCTTTGCTCGTTACTGCAAAAAGGAATTGCCACGTCGTCCCTGAATTCAGTAAGATATCAGATGATTACGAAATACTTACAGTCCAGTTTAAAGATGAGCTGATCTCGGTAATTTACCGACCGCCAAATGGAAGCATGGCAAGTTTCATGCAGTTTTACGAGAATTTCTTGGAGTATGCTAGCTGTAATAATTTCCTACTTATTTCTGCAGGAGATTTTAATACTAACGTACTGGAAGAAAACTCTGTGACCCGCTAGCTAAATAACTCTCTAGTGGATTTAAAAATCTAATTAGTACGCCAACTCGAATTACATGTTCCACAGCATCAGCACTGGATATTGTCATTACCAATATTGACACAGTAATTTATAGCGCAGGCACAATAACATCTGATATTAGTGACCACTGTCCCGTGTATATGAACTATTTTTGCAAACCTCTCGATAAAGGGACGCGGCAGGTGCTGCCTACCATACAGCATATTACACCTCGAAGTCTTGAAGCATTTACTCTTGATATATCAAATCAATGCTGGTCATATGTATTTAAAGAGAAAAAATGCCGATAACGCATGCGATGCGTTCATCCAGATTTTTAAACGCATTTACGCAAGACATTTTCCTTTCAAAACGTTAAAATCTGCAAGAAAGGCCAGAAAACCTTGGGTTACTCGCGAGCATTTGACAATGATAAAGCGTAAAAACATCTGTTATCACACTTTTTTGCGTACGCGCTCTGCTGAAACTTTGAAAGAATTTAAAAAAGCTTCGAAATAGATTAAACTCTGAACTTCAGCGTGCCAAGAAAGCCTACTATCAGCGTATTTTTGAACATACCAATCGGAAACGGTCAAATGCAACGTGGAAGCTAATTAATAACATACTCGGTCGTGATAATAAAAATGCTTTGCCTGAGTCTATAACCTTTGGGGGGTAAAGATTTAAGTGGCGCAGCACTCGCAAATCATCTTAATGGCTACTTCATAAATACAGTTGCGTCGTGCAATGATAACGCGGATTTTGTCGCTAGATGCAGTAACGTGAGCCAAAGTATTTTTCTGGACCCAACAAACGAAAGTGAAGTATGCGAAGTCTTCAAGCATCTAAACAATACTAAATCGCTTGATGACGATGACTTGCAGATCACACCAATAAAAACACGTTTTATATTTACTTAGTGATGTACTAGCCTATATATATAACTTAGCTCTTGAACATGGTGTTTTCCCAGAAGCCATGAAGAAAGCTCGAGTATCAGTCATTTTTAAGGGTGGTGACCGCAACGCAGAAAGTAACTACAGGTCTATATCGGTCCTTCCCGTCTTCTCTAAATGTTTAGAAAAAAATTATTCATGTTCGCATAACAAAATTCTTTAATAAGCATAATGTGTTAACAGATGCGCTGTTTGGCTTTAGATGCGGCAAGTCCACTGAAACCGCATTGGTGACATTAAAGGCAGCTGTACTTCATAACTTTGAACAAAATAAATTCACACTCGGCATCTTCCTAGATTTCAGTAAGGCATTTGACTCGCTTCATCATAATATATTGTTAGAGAAATTAGAATCAAATGGCATTCGTGGGGTTGGCAAATCATTAATTCAATCATATCTTAGCAATAGGTGTCAAAGTGTTCACATTAATAAAAATAGCTCGTCATTTTTGCCCATCACTCGTGGTGTACCGCAAGACAGCATACTTGGTCCGCTGATGTTCAATGTTTACATTAATGATATTGTTCAACTAGACACAACAGTTAAATACGTCATATATGCAGATGATTCAACAATAATCCTTGATGGCTTTAACTTAGAAGATATTATAAGCAAAGCAAATGATATACTTTCAAGGATTTCATCGTGGTCCAGAATGAACCAGCTTAAAATTAATCCAAATAAAACCAAAGCCATTGTTTTTTCGTGCCAAAAATAAAGTACTGACTGCACATCAACCTTTAGTTCTTGATTCAGTGCCCATAGATATTGCTGATACCCACAAAATACTTGGAGTTTATTTTTCATCCAACCTAGGCTGGGATAAACATATAAATTTTATTTGTAAGAAGCTTTCATCGGTAACAGGAGTGTTGTCTCGTTGTCGTAACATTTTGCCACTCAAGGTCAAACTTCAGATATATAACGCGCTGTTTAATTCACATCTAATGTATTGCACCCTTGTATGGGCCACGACAAGCAAAGCAAACATAAACAAACTGATTACTCTGCAAAAAAAAAGATAGTCCGCCAAATTGGAAATATTGACCCGCTCGGAACAACGCGTGAAGCTTTCCAAGAATTCAGTATAATACGAGCTGACAACCTTTATACCTTTCGCTTATTGCACACACTTTCTTTCTCAAATAGGGAGCTCTCCAACTTCATTAGATCACTGTCATGCCTAGAGCGTCGGGTCATTACAGTTCCCACAAGAAATACAGACATTTGGTTCGTACCGCGTTTCCGCACTACGTATGGATACCAAGCCTTGGCCTACAACGTTCCCACATCACTTAACGCGCACGAAAGTACGATCACCTGCAACAAGAAACAATTACACCCGCATTTCTGCTCTCTGGCGTCATAGGCACATGCGCAACAAACTATTTTCATAGTCTATTTCATGTTTTTATAGTTTAGCCTAGTGTAAATACATTGTATCCTGTTACATCTTGTTATCTTGCGTTTTATTACCGATACGTATGTATGTGTGTTCACGTAAATGTATATATGTGTGCTTTTAAGTGTATAGGTGTCAATGTATAAGATGGTCTATTCATGGTGTACATTGATTTCTGAAACAATTTTTTATTACACATTTATAATATGTATCTTAAATAATCAGTTCTGAAATCGTTTTTGAATTATGTGTTGTTCGTGTTTTCTTTTGTACTTGCACGTTATGTACCTTGATTCATTTCCGCACTACTTCCATGTGTATGTACAGGTCACCAGGGCCTTTGTCAAGCCGTTCTCACGGCTTTTAGCCTTGGCGACCTTCCAGTTTTGTCTGGTAAATAAAAACATTTGAATAAAAAAAAAACTCGAGGCACAACACAGAGAGCACTCAAGTGACCTTGATAAATACCACGTTACATTTTCTCGTGAAAAACACTAGAAAATTACGACTGCGCTCTCACTCGTCAAAATCAAGGATCATTCAACAAAGTCATGGGGAAACACAGGCTCTCTATAAGTACGAAGAAAATCAATGGCATGACGTGTTGTGTCATTTCCCAGAGAAAGCCACATCTCTTTAAGGCACGCAGGTGCTACGGGCGACACAAGAACAAAAGGAAATGATTAAACGAATACGCTAAGTACATGTTATGAAAACATAACGCAAATAAATGTTGTCTAAAGCTACATTGGTGTTAAATGGGAAAGGCACAGCTGTGACCAAAAGAGTTTTCGCTATCGTGCCCAGCATGGTGGTTCAAACACACCTCAGCTTTTGCAACGGGGTAAATTTTGCCCCTTTGAGTTTAGCTGGCGGCCCGCGATTGCCCCAGAACATCTCTGAGAAAGCTCGAACACTCCTTCCAACTGAAGGAAAAGACAACAGCGCTTACTAGATAGGGAGGTGCGTAACCTTCGTTACCCTCCAAAACTCTGTCCATTATCCGGAAGAAGCAGGGGCGTGATTCTCGTGGTGGACACGTCCACTTCGGCCTCCACTGATTGGCTGGAGCCGGCGAGCAGCGCGCCGCCTGTTTCGGTCTTTCTTCCGCAACGTCATTTTGACGCCACGCAGCACCACAATCCACATCATCACAACTGCCCCCCCACTTAAGAGAGTTGCCCGCAACTATTCTATAAAACACAGGGGAAGGTGATGCATGAGTGCTGGCACATGCGGATTGTTCATAAGAAGTCCAACTGGTTTACAGATGCAAATTCCCCATAGTTCACCAAGGGTGTAAATAAGTACTATAGGTACAATAATAACTGGTTGAAAAACACTGTTATCACAGGTCTGCAGAGGAATAGACCCTAAACTCCTATTTAAAACACTCGCGCGCGCATAGCATGAGCGTCTTCGCGATGTCTGGGCCTTGCCGTATCGGACCTGTATACTATGAAGTCTCGTTGTTCTTTCTGTCTTCACGGTGGCTTATGATTTTCCTCTTTTTTACTTGTTGCGCGTAGGTTGTTGAAGTTCCTCAAGTGGTGGCCATTCTTATTGAAACATGCCGTCCCAAATCGGCACACTGGCTTGTCATAGTGGTCCCACTTGCCGTTGTCTTCACTATCACTCTCGTTCTGCGGAGGCTTAGTACTCTTCGTTGTTCGTCGGAGTGCCGGAGTGTCGCTTACGCGATGGTTGACATGATCGCTACTGTTTGCGAAGTTTCTGCCATCATCGCGCTCCTTGAACTCTTCCTCGTCTCTGTTCTCATCTTCGTCACCTGAGGCAGCTCCGTAGTATGTGACCTTGGGGTGACTGAAGTGCTTCAAGTGCTGAGCGTTTCTCCTAAAACACTTCCTGCCGTACTTGCAGCTCTGTCGTTTTTCTGGCTGCCGCCTCTGTCCTCCTCTGACCATTACTATTTCGTTTGTAGTCTTGCTGTCGTCCTTGACACTACAGGCATTCGTCAGTCTTGCAGCACTGCCTACCAGCGTCTTTGTCGTGCCGCGCGTCGACAAGTTGCTTTTGCCCATTTTCGCGAGGCCACCAGCGTCCTTCTCGACAATGCCTATCTTGGCGCCATATTGCTGATAGCGCTTACTAAAGTGGCTTGGAGAGCTCAGGTCTCTCGTCGGCGGAACGGCTGAGACACTCGAAGACCTTCCTCTCGGTGAGGACGCCTGGCTTGGGGCATTTGCTTTCGTTGACCAGTCGGGATATTCCCAGTCAGGATCTGGCTCGTGCGCCTCCCTGGCTCCTGGGATGTTGCCGAGCACGAGGTCATATATTGGGCTGGTCATGCATAGAGCAGTTACATCTCCTACGAAGTAAGGCGTGTGTATCCAGATGCGCGCTTCGGCTAGTTCCTTGCAGCGGCCATCCAACAGCACTATTTTCCTGGTGTTTCCAGTCAGACATCGGCGGGGAACCAAATCACGCCGTACAATCGTCGTGTTGCTGCCCGTGTCTCTCAGGACGTGTGCTACCTGTCCCAGGACTCGTCCTTGAACAACTGGCATGCAGTCGACTGCTAACGTTGGCGGCTTGTTTTGCGTCCGGCGCCATTCAATGGCAGCGCATGTCTTTCTCGTGGGCTCAGCCAGAGATCTTGAATCTTGCGTTTCCTCACTTTTTACTATTACGCAGGACACCTGTTGTGCAGTCTGGTTCTTGCAATCAGCCGTTCTGTGTCCGAGCCGCCCGCATGACTTGCATTTCTGGGAATCCCCTAATGCTTCTCGACACTGTGGCGCTTTATGTCCTTTGCGGTTGCAAATGAAGCAAATCGATTGTTGCTTGCTCTGTGGCACAGCACCGGGTTCATTTGCATCCTTTGCATCGTCTGCGACTGTACCAATGTTGGTAACGCCCTGAGCTTCGAGAAAGCGGTCGGTGCACTCTGAAAGGGATGCAAGGGTTTTGCATTTTCTCTCTTTCAGGAAGATGGCTAGCTTCGGATTACAGCAACGTAAGAATCAGTGGCGTAGCCAGGGGTGGCACACCGGGCACGTGCCCCCCCCCCCCGAAATTTTTTTTCGCCATGGCATACATAGCGAAAAATGGCCACTTCAAGGAGGTGCCTTCCCCGAAATCAAGGAGGTGCCCCCCCCCCCCGAAAAAAATTTCTGGCTACGCCCCTGGCAAGAATTGCTCAGCTATAACGTGATCCCGAAGACCGTCAAATGTTTTGGGCACGTCAGCCATCTCGATCCAGTTATCGAAGTAGCTGGAGATTCTTGCTGCTAGCTGTTTCCCCGCCTAGCCATCTTCCGGCCGGGCTTTCCGAAATTTGTCTTTGTACCCCTGTGCTGTGAATCTGAAGCGCTGAAGTAGAGCTTTTTTTAACTTTGTCGTAGTCTAGTGCCTCCTCAGCACTCATACGACCAATGACAGTGAGTGCCTCACCAATTAAGCACATGCTTACTGCAGTTCCCCATTTGTCTCTTGGCCAATCTTGCCCAGTAGCCACGCGTTCAAACCTCTGCAAATACGCATGCAGGTCATCGCGTCGCTCGTCAAATAGCGGCAGTAGCTTCTGCGGGTTCAGGCCTGAAGTGTTTGCTGACGGGGTGAGTGCTGTCGCCGCAGATGACTCACGCGGGGCACCCTCCTGAAGCTTGAGCTTAAGTTTCAGGATCTCTAGCTGCCTTTCGTCCGCTGACCACTGCCTCTCTGCTGCTTCTTTGGCTGCCTGTCGCTCAGCCGCGCGCTCGTCCCTCTGCCTAACCTGCTCTCTTTCAACCCACTCACGAAGCTCTGCGCGAGACAATCCTAACTGCGTAGCAATGACCGCTAACTTATCGAAATCCATATCGGTCGTCTAGTGTTGCATGAATACACCTTAATGCTGGTATCCGCGTTAGGGATTTTACTGGCGGATCCTGGCAGGCTCGCCAGTTTGTGATGGAAACGCGATTAGGTTTGGGCCCAGGATCCGTTCATAAATTGGCTCAGCAGACAGGGCCTTCATACATGAAACACAGACGACTTTATGGACAACACTACAAGCCACACAAAATATTTACAGACTAAATACTGTTCGGCAACCGCCCGCCTACTTTGGCGACGTGCCGCGCACTCATACGTTCACCTCCTCAGGGCTGTCGTCGTGGTCACCGTGGTGGTGGTCGTCGCGGCGGTGTCGCTGCGTGGCCCGACGATGAAGCTCGCGACGGCCCGTTGTCATCTACGGCGCACTGGTCGCCGCGTCGGTGTCGCAGTACTGACAGGGTCGGCAGGGAGTCGCAGCAGCCGGTTGACCCCCAGGTTGCTGCCGCGCCTGGCTGGTGGCTAGCCAGCCGCTTTCAGCTGAGGCGTCCGCCAGAACATCGCTCTTGGTCGCTCAGGAACTCTCGCACCAGGCCGCTAGTGCAGCAGGCCGCTGGCGCACCAAGGAGCCAAGAACGGGATCTCGGCGCTGCTGGAACAGTCACACCAGGCCGCTCGAACAGCAGGCCGCTGGTGCACCGAGGAACAGGACGAACTGCCGTCCCCGATGTCCGCCCGCTCTCGTTCCGCTCGTTCTCTCGAGGCTCTTCTTTTCTCGTGGTCCGCGTCCCTCTCCGCCACAATCATCATTACCACCTCTTCGCTTGGGGCCACAGAGTAATCTTCGTCACCAGCTTCCTCTTCATGTCACGGCCACGCGCCACAACCCACATCATCACAGTGGCCTTTGCCTCATTACTTTCACACGTGTTATCGAAATCAGTGTTGTTTTCGTGCATAGCTACACCGTGTACTTCAGTTGTTCAGTTGAGACATGGTGAACATGCAATTCTGATAATGTAAGAGCTCATCATTGTGCAGCTGAGCGTGTCAGACTAATGCCGTCTTTCAGGTTCCTGTTTACGTCTTACCTAGTCCATGAAGTCAAGACTCAGAAATTTGGAGAAGGTATTTACTGTCATGTGTGCAGACTTAGCAGATCCTTCTGTTTTGTTATTGTCACGTTACCAACCGCGGCCTTTGCCTCATTACTTTCACACGTGTTATCGAAATCAGTGTTGTTTTCGTGCATAGCTACACCGTGTACTTCAGTTGTTGGACATAATTTTGCTGTGGGCAGCGCGACCCGGACTGAGGACAAAAGAAACGTACACACACAGGCGCTGACTGACAAATGGTTCTATTTCTTCAGACATGCGGTAAATAAAAAAATTAGTCACGTGGAGTGTTCATGTGACAGGGCATCACGTGAATACATCGTTCAAGAATTGCACTTCTTTATCATGCAGAGCAACCGACGTCTGGTTGACGCACGTGCTCTGGTTAACATGCGTGTGGCATGCTTCCACAATCTCGCGAAAGACTTGGTTAGTACTTCTGTACACTATCTGTGTTTCATGAAACATCGGCTCACAATGGCACGTTTTACAATGCGCAGCCAGGTTCGTGCTGGCGGTATTCTTGACAGCAGTGTGGTGCTCCCTAAGACGCACGTTAATGCACCGCCCCATCTGCCCAAACTATTTCTTACCACATGACAGTGTAATGGCATACACTACTCCCATTGAACAAAGCACGAACTGCCTTTTGTGCTTTATAGTACATGTATCTTTACACACCGGTTTCGGTTTATTGACGAGAACTCGCCCAACTCGCCGTTCTGATTCAGTTGTTCGGTTGAGACATGGTGAACATGCAATTCTGGTAATGTACGAGCTCATCAGGGAGGACATTGTGCAGCTAAGCATGTCACACTAATGCCGTCTTTCAGGTTCCTGTTTACTTCTTACGTAGTCCATGAGGTCAAGACTCAGAAATTTGGAGAACGTAATTACTGCCATGCGTGCAGACTTAGCAGCGCCTTCTGTTTTGTTATTGTTACGCTACCAACCGTGGCCTTTGCCTCATTACTTTCACATGTGTTATCGAAATCAGTGTTGTTTTCGTGCATAGCTACACCGTGTACTTCAGTTGTCGAGTTGAGACATGGTGAACATGCAATTCTGATAGTGTACGAGCTCATCATTGTGCAACTAAGCATGTCACACTAATGCCGTCTTTCAGGTTCCTGTTTACTTCTTACCTAGTCCATGAGGTCAAGACTCAGAAATCTGGAGAACGTATTTACTGCTATGTGTGCAGACTTAGAATAAAAAAACAAAAGAGCTTCTAACTTTAGCAACTACAGCCTCTTTCCTGAATTTCGTGTGTGTTAGCTTAAGTGTTGACTTCCCTCGGTAGTGCTGGTCATATAGCATCTGTTTTGCATGCGACCAGAAGAAAGGTCATGACACAGGCTGCTATGCCTAAAGGAATAAATCAAATTGAACATGTTTCTTTTATTGAACTGTATCTCCATGACGTTCGTGTATTAGTATTCTGGATACTGAAAGCCGCAGCAGTCTAGTGAAGGGAAATTTTGACGCACTGCAGAGACAACGTAGCTGGGCAGGACCACTCGCTTTCGTTTGCCAAGGCGATGCCAGACCAATCCTACAAAGGGACGGATTCGCCTGAAATATGAATGCAATACGATATAAAAATGCAGTGGCAAGAGTAAAGGTAGACATATCCTGCAGCTGAATCAAATGTTAGTTAGTTAGTTAATTTGGTTTTTTATGGCGCAAAAGCAGCTGAGGCTATGCTGCGCCAGACACAAGGTGTTAAGGAATGGACACTGAAATGATGGTTGTGTCGGGTTTTATGGCGCAAAAGCGACTATGGCTATATTGCGCCAAACGCAAGGTGATTTTATATATAGATGGAAAGTTATAACAACAGGTTCTAAAAGTCTTTGCTAAAGAGTGTCAGAGTAGTTGTAGTACTTTTACAGCTTTTAGGAATCTGATGAGATTTTTCAGTTCTATTCGAGGGTTATCTCCTATAAAAAAAGCGGGATGAAATGGTGTTTTTTGGTGGTATAGGGGCTGAAAAAATAGTTTGCGTTCCCGCTCTAGTTCTGTACAAGAGATCAAAAGATGGTTTATTGTCAAGACTTCTCCACAGCCTTGACAAGTCGGTTGTTGCTCCTTACGTAGGAGATAGCTATGGGTCAGGTGTGTATGGCCGATTCGTAGTCTGCACAGAACTACTTCTATGAAACGTTCCTGGTGTCTGCAAGACTTCCATTCTCCAATAATTGGTTTGATGACATGGAGTTTGTTGTTAAGGTTTTTATCCCACTTTAGTTGCCATTGCTTGTTCAGTGATCGTCGGAATGCTGCTATACAGTCCGTAGATGGTATTTCTAGGTTTTTGATGGGTAATTTATTTGCCATATTTGCACTCTTATCTGCCCTTTCATTTCCACTTATACCGACATGGCTCGGGATCCAGCAGAGTTTTATAGCTTTTCCGGTTTCGTTTGCCTCAGTGACGATTCTTAGTATATCTCCTACAATGGGGTGCCGATTTTTTTTGGATGCTAGTGACTGGAGTGCGTTCAAAGAATCACTATATATCACTGTGTTACGCCTGTCGTCTTCTATTGCTTTTTTTACCGCTGTGTATATCGCGAAGAGTTCAGCAGTGAAGATCGAAGCGTGATCCGGTAAGTGTATGCTCTGTTCCCACTCTACTCCTATAACTCCAGAGCCGACATGTTCGTGTGTTTTGGATCCGTCAGTGTAAAATTCTGTGAAGCTTCGGTATGTTTCTTGCATTGTGTAAAACTGTTGGATCAAGTGTTCTCTCGGTGTTTCGCTCTTCTTGAATTTTGTTAGCCTAAAGTCACAGATGGCGTGAAGACTTTTCCATGGCGGCATTGCTTGTGCTTTTTTCCAGACATACAAATATTCTTGTGGAATATTTAATTTCCGACATAGCTCTTCAAATCTGAGGCAAAACGGTTTTACAGCGGAGGGTTTGTTAGTATAGAGAACTCTTTCCCTGCATTGCGTAACAATGTTAAAACATGGATGTGTGGGTAATGAGCGAATTTTTAGTGCATATGTTGCTAAAAGTAGACACCGTCTGTCGTCTAAGGATGGTTCGTTAGTTTCTACATATAGACTTTCGACTGGGGATGTTCTGTATGCTCCCGTGGCTAGTCGGAGGGCATGGTTATGAATGGGATCTAGTTTTCGCAGGTATGACGGTCTCGCTGATCCATATACGGCACAACCATAATCAAGGATGCTGCGTACCAATGATCGATACAGGTGAAGTATGCATGTTCTATCCGAGCCCCAGCTCTTTTTAGATAGGATCTTAAGAATATTAAGAGATTTATTTGCTTTTGCTTTCAGTGCATTTATATGAGGTAAAAAACTTAGCGCTTTATCAAATACTAGATCAAGGAAATTGTGTTCTTTTCTGACGGGCAGATTCTGTTTGTTTAGCTGTAAATTCGGGTCAGGTTGGAGTCCTCTTTTGCGTGAGAACAATACAGTTGCCGTTTTCTCAATTGAAAACCTGAAGCCATTTCTATCAGCCCATTCAGACAGTTTGTTTATGGTTTGCTGGATCTGTCTTTCGCAGGTGTTTATGTTGGAAGAGCGACAGGCGATTTGTAGGTCATCCACATATATGGAATGCTCTACGGAACGGGGTATTACTTTTGCAACGGAATTCATTTTCACTATAAAGAGGGTTGTGCTTAATATACAGCCCTGTGGTACCCCATTCTCCTGAGTGAAAGTGCGGGAGAGAGTAGTGCCAATTCGGACCTGAAAAGTGCGATTTGCAAGGAAATCCCATAAACAGCTTAGCATTCTGCCTCTTATTCCCATATCGGCCAAGTCACGTAGGATTCCGAACCTCCAGGTAGTGTCATAAGCTTTTTCTAAGTCAAAGAAAACTGTTAGGCACTGTTACTTATGTATAAATGCATCTCGTATTGTGTGTTCTAAGCGGACAAGGTGATCTAATGTTGATCGCGTCTGTCTAAAACCGCTCTGGTTAATGTCTAACAAATTACGGTGTTCGAGGATGAACATGAGCCTGACATTTACTATGCTTTCGAATGATTTCGCTATGCAGCTTGTTAGAGCTATAGGGCGGTAGCTATTGGGCAGAGTATGTGGTTTCCCCGTCTTCAAGAAAGGTATGACAACAGCCTTTTTCCATGCTAGAGGCATTTTGCCTGTAACCCACACCATGTTAAAAAACTTAAGTAACGCGTACGCTGCGCTTTCAGAGAGGTGCTGGATCATAGCGTAGTGAATGTTATCGAGACCTGGGGCGGTTTGCTTTCGCATTCTAAGTGCATTTTGCAGTTCGTCGATAGTAAATAGGCCGTTATACTCTTCC
>JALIZH010002640.1:0-56284 GCA_030522465.1 Rhipicephalus appendiculatus
TACTGGCATTTATAAATGTGTACACACACATACATTACAATAAAACAAAGTCTGCCCACGAATGAGCGCAAGGCGATGACGTTTTACAGAAAACGCATGAGACGAGCACAGAAAGCCACAGATATATGAGGTGTACTTATATTTATGCCTCTCTCTATATATAATAGCAATAAAGCACTTTCAATGACAAAATGGCAGGAAAGCATGAAAGCAGTACACAGAATTTGCCGAAGGCCTTCACTGCCATCAGCGATTAAATGGCAGTAGAGAAGCAAAGCGAGACTATTAATTCATTGCAGTCAATGCATTCCATGTTTGTGTTCAAAATGTACAACGCTACTATAACTTTTACAGGTTGCCTGCTCGTTACTGGCTGTCTTTGACTATTAAGGTAATTAGCATACAAATCAGTTGTAGCTAAGATGTTTTTTTTGTGAATAACTTCAGAGGTTGCATTGATTTCTATTTATTCGCATGCGAAGGGAAGCAAGTCAAGAAAGGGCGTTCACAATAAAGAGCCCTCTTGTGACCGACAATTTTTTTTTTATATCAGTCGTTCATGGAGTTTAAAGTTATTATACTTATGTACAAAAAAAAAAACTGATTCCTCTTGAAACAGCTCCAGCTTGCTGAATGCCAATGACTTTCTATTATGTCCTTTTTTTATATAAAACATTCATGCATAGCTCATGGTAATCAGAGTTTTCAGTGAAACAAAATGGTGCTATGGAAGGCATCACACACACACACACACACAAAAAAAAAGTCCAGAAATCTCACAGTAGGTTGATTAGTGGAATAAGAAATGGAGGCAAGGACTGCACATCTACGTGCCATTTCTAGAAGACATTCTCAATAACATCGATTTATTGCAGCAAGCATTCAGAGAATAGGTGTTCGTTTAAATAGGAAGTATACACCTGTGTTAGTAGCGAGCATAAATATCTCTGCATTTCATTTCGCTCATTTCTACGTGCATTAATCGGGTAGCTATGGCTTTGGTTGGCCAGTGACCCCTTCTGTCCACAGCCCCGCACATTGAAACGGCCTACAATACTGGCGCGTAAAGATTCCCGCATCACCTGACGTCAAGCCAGGGCGGTTTTAGGAAGAAACATACTAAACAAAAGCGGCGTACTATACGAAGAGAGGTACAAACAAGGCAGGTAATACCAACATAAACTCTGCACACTAAAAACAGCTACACCTTTTAGGATTTGCATCCTTTTTACTCCCTTTAGGGTGTAGTTGCAGGTTTTTTAGCCCACTGGTGTGACAAGAAGTGTATTTCTGTGACACCACACTAAAACACACCCTTTGGGGTGTTTTCTGTCAAAGAGGTATCCCAAAGGGTGGGTGCCAGTCAAAGCAATTTTTGGGAGTTTCCTGACAGAAATACACTCTTCGGGGTGTATTTTGTCAGGCAACACTGATTGTAACATGGCCAGTACTCATTTCCTTCCTTGAAAACACTGCGCAATCTATTTTCTAATCAATAATGCCATGACACGCTGATGGTATTGTGTATGCCGTTCGTGAACGGAGCGGAACGTACACTCTGAAAACACTTGCACCCTTTGGGGTGTGTTTTTCGTCATACAAAGATAATTGTCATCTGGCTTGCTCATGTCCCCTTGCTTTACCGACGCACGCCCAGTACTTTCTGGCCACGAATGGTATGCAAGCTGTCAGTGTGACATTACGTTTTTGACAGGAAAGTACCAAGTACAGAGAATTCAAGAAGGTATGCAAGAAAGCAGCACTACAATTATTGTTGTGAGAAAAACACACCTCCGAGGCTGCAAGAATCCTTACAGTGCACCGGGAACAAGGCACCCAAAACATACGAAGATAGTTGTTGCGGGTGAAAAACGATACACCCCAAGAGCGTAAGCTGTTCTTAGTGTGCAGTTTTGTGGAAGAAAGCTCTCACAATCAATAGGAAATCTTCAACTCTGCGATGTCCTAAATACTTTAGCGAATATGACAAGTGGCTTGCACACAACATGAGTGATGCCATGTCAATACACCATTTGTGGATTCTGCAGCAAAATATGGATAACTGCATCAGATAACAAGAGGAGTCTTTTACAGTGTCAGCAACTCTTCTGACACGGTTGCCATGGCACGCACGTACATGTCCTCTGTGTGTTATCGAAGGATTTCGTCTTAAGTACAGCTATGTAACTTTGCATGAAATCTGCGCATTCAACGAAAACCTGCAAACATTCTCATCCTTGTTTGAGGTATATGTCATTTCATCAAGACAGTGTTTTTTTTTTTATTGACATAATATAAGAAGTTCAAGACAGTGTTGTGTGATGTTTACATGTCAAATTGGTGTTTTGTTGCACAGAACACAACTGCTCAAATGTGAGGGAAACTAAATATATATTTGCCTCCAAGCCATTATTGTTCATTCATTGTTTCTTAAGAAACAACGAATGTAAAAAGTTCTTTGTAAAAAAAATTAAGAAACATTCTTTTCAGAGTGCAAACGCAATTTTTATGCAATAACAGGCAGAAAAAGTTACGCTCAAATGATATTAATGCAAGAAAGAACAAACTGTTAGAAATGCTTAAAACATTCCACTTTATTTTATTTAATGTTCGGCGATGAATTTAAAGTCGGATGATTTGTTTTTATAGTGCGTGTTGAATCTATGTTGCTGACAATAAATACAGTAGCAAAGACTGATGCATGTATGAACAAACACTATTCGATGTCATTAGATGCTTCAACAAGTATATTGCAAAAAAGCACTGTATAGAGACGACTTTGCGGCAGTGAAGTGAAATGCTTACATTTACAGCAATCACTTACAGGAATTATTTAAGGATAATTTTTACCTAGCAGAGCATCCGATAACAAGTTGATAACAGGCACAGTAAGAAACAGAAATTTATAAAGCGGGCATTCTGGCGAAATATCGACTCATTTACCACTCCTTTATGGACCAGTGTGCCTGGTTAAATCTTCAAGTGCAAGCTGTAATTCAAGTGCATACAGATGATAATTTTGGATGAGCTCTTATCGTCAAAAGAAACAAGAAAGTGAGAAATCAATTAGCAATTACATTTCTCCTTACATACAGCCTGGTGCCCGAATTATCATTCTGTGTATGACGCACATGGCCATATGGAAATGACTGTATTAATATGTTTACACGAAAGACGAGATGTGCTTAGAAATATGTAGATTTCCATGCGAGCGTTGAACGACGTCGGCTGATAGGATGAGACGTCGGTATCTTCGCCAAGAGTTGCGCGGGCTGAAAATTAATTTCCAAAACAATGTACAGCGCTTCACATGAAAGCACTATACTTCATGCATGTAGTATTATGTACTCATGATCATTCTACGTCATGCATGCAATCGCGATGTAAGTTATGACATACTTCATGCGCAGTGAGCATATCATAACTGCGTAACTCTCCATCGCATTCGAAAAAAAAGCTTTGTCCAACACTTGTAAAAGAAAAAAAAAAGAGCACCACGCTATTTCGTATAATGTCATGTGTGGTGAATAGACATGACTAGCCCAGGAACGTTGGACTTCACATGGACAACTTGCCAAAGGCCGAAAAGAAAGTGATGGATGAATATCATAGTACACATCCATATGTACACTGAATGCGTCTGTCTACAATTAGACAAATAATGTGTATATAAAATGTGTGTAAGGACATAAAAGGTGTACAAAACATTGTGTAAAGTGTCGTTGCAACAATATAGTTCGTTGGTCAAAAGAATATTATGGGTTGGCATTTGCCTTTATCAATGGCAAGTATAGTGGGCAGTTTTTTAGCCTCCGTCACGCGAGATGTACTCTTATAAATACGCGTAAAAAATGTTTACGACAAATGACATTGTATAACGTGTAAAAGGTGACAAGCGTGTAAAAAAATGTCTGTGCTTTTCAGTAGAAAACTGCAGTGCCGATTGCACAAACCTAACTAAAAGACACTTAAATTTGTTCGCTTCATTTCTTGCTAATATTAGTTTACTGGGCAATCTTTAGTACTTGTGCCACCCAGCCACTTTGGATCGTGATCAGGGCTGATCTGGACTGCATTTCTTGACTGCGATTAATAGTGGTTGCTGCTACACAGTCGAAACTAATCTGGATGAGTTTGGCACTGATGTGAGTAAAATTGCCATCTGGGAACCAGATCTTGATACACAGATAGTGATTGTTTTGATCCTGATCGGGCCTGATTGCGATTAAAGGTGACTGTGTAGCAGTGCCCAATACAGATTAGCCCTGATCATGGTCATGCGACACCGGTATAAGTCACTAAGATCTTGCAGTACATTTTCCCGGTCAATTCATTTTTGTTTGCTGTAAGCTTAACACCAAGTTTCTGAATTGCTCTTGGTATGCAATTCCTGTTTAACAATGGCACCCTTATTCTCACCCAAAAAAAATTTTATAGGATGTTACACGTAATGCAGCTTTTGCATCCAGCACAAGCAGTTGATATATGATTTATGTGCAATGGCAGTAGCTTGTTTACTAAAAGATTGTATAAAATTGCATTGCTTACTAAATGATGCATCTGAGACACTTCTTATGGCAGCAGAAAGACATGATAACTACCGTGACCTGATTACCACTCTTGAAACCCTTTGCATACACTCGAGAGATCTGTATCTTAGAATAAACCAATCTCTATTTCTTGCTATAATTGAAACTAAACATTTGGTAAGTGTTAATCATTGATGATCACACGAAGTGTGACCCACATTTGTAATGCATAAGTGCATCATATAACTTGCTATGCCCCCCACAAAAGAAAGCTGGCAAACTAGGCAATCGCCCACTTTCCCGTGCAAAAGTACTATATATGGCTACAAAACTTGGGCCGAATTAAACAGGAAAGCCTTACTTGTAGCCTAAGAGATGTACACAAAGGCGCTCGCATCCACACTGCAATCCGTGACTATGTGGCCCAAAGAATGCGCCCTCGAACATGAATGACCATGAATATGGACGTGAGGCAAAACAGAATGACACGTGTAGACTCCAGAAGGTGAGGTTGTTGGTGAAAATGATGCTAATCTGCCTTTTTCACGATGCCACGGAGTATGCGCCCTTCCCCTAGTGGTAAAGTCTCAAAACGCCTCTTGATCTCGGGGAGGCTTTTCTTCCTTCTGGCAATAGCGGTTCTCCTAGCCACTACCAAAATGGCAGAGGGCAGCACAGGAAAGCGAAGAAGGCGGATTCTGACAGGTCTTCCTTGGAAGTGGCTGCAACATAGCGATGCTCCCTATGATCCCTACCGTGACCTTCTAAATAGCTGCCATCTATCCCCACTCCCCCGTTTCATTATAGGCCCACTGCTTTGAATGACCCTGAATATCGAATGCTAAGCGACGCAGCACACGGCCTTCAGACGTTGCTGTCCACGAAGATCTCGCCGATCCTGACGGCCACCTCGGAAAAGGAAGGCCTGTCGCGTGGCGACCGCTGCCAGCAGCGGTCCAGGAGGTCGGCGAACGGCATCGGGGCACTCGCAGGCGCCGTCCAGCGAAGCTCGGAACTCTTGAGCAGCCTGAGCACCGTCGCGTCGTCCTTGTCCGCGTGCGGCAGCAGGCCCTGGGTGAAGACCTCCCATGCTAGCACGGCAAACGAGTAGACGTCGCTCTTCGTGGACCACTCGTCCTCGAACAGTGCCTCGCTGGGCGTCCAGCGGATGGGCACCGACCGGTTCTGGTGCATGGTGTACTCGGCAGCATACGAGTCGCGGCACAGTGCCGGACAGCTGACCTTGATGTCGAGACGCGAGGTGATGAGGCAGTTGCGCGCTGCCAGGTCTCGGTGCGTGAAGCGGTGGTTGGCCAAGTGCTCCATGGCGAGGGCAACCTGGTGACAGACACCGATGGCCTGAGCCTGGTTCAGGGGCGGCGGCTTGGGCCCCTTGCGTTGGCTGTCCTTCTGAGTGGCCAGCAAGAACTGCTTGAGATCGCCCTGGTGTAGAAAATGTTCCCAGAAATGTCAATGGCGAGACATGTGGCGACTGTCACAATCATGTGGCACTAGCTACCGTTGTGTGACGTTTGGTAGGGAACACGTGTTTCAGTGTACACATGGGACCACACTGTTATTGATAACACGATTCCCTCGGCAATTAGGTGCTCCAGAATGCAACGTGACTGCTGCAGTAGCTTAGTGGTTATAAAGTACTGCGACTATTACAAAGGTCATGCGCTCCTTTCCATGCCACAGTAGTGACATTCCAATGCGGCAGAATACACAAATGCCCACGGAGATAGACTGAGATGCACATTAAAGAATGGCAAGTTCTGAAAATCATCCCAGAGCCTTCAACTACAGCACCTTTCTTAGTCCTTTTGTATTGCTTCGTACTCGTACTTAGGCGACGTACTCAACTTATTTCCTTTTTTCTAAATCTCAACTGGACTACTATATCAGCTTGATCTGTTGAATCACACTGTTTTCCTGACTCATAAGCATACACGTTATAACTATCATAACGCCTATATTAGAAGAGATGGTGAGGCCACATCAAGCGCTCACCCAGTCGGTGTACTCCATGATGACCAGGAAGGGCTCGACATCCCGCGAGACGCCCAGCAGGCGTGCGATGCCCTCGTGGCTCAGCTTGTGAAACATGTCCATCTCACGCTTGAAGTCAGCGTGCGCCCACTCGTCGCGGGAGTGCAGTGCCTTGACCATCACTACTGTTTCGGCCTCGCCCTCAGTGATGTTCCTTGCCTTGGCCAGGAAGACGTCGCCAAACTCGCCGCGTCCTGCAAGCACAAGTGATCATGATCATGGTGTCAAAGAGAAAAGTCAAAGACTGTAAAACAGTGCCGAGACATCAGTCACAAGGATATCTCAAGACTAAGATGTAGGCAAGTGGTTCAGTGTATATGTTCATTCACAATTCAGTCCTTGTTCTAACCTGAGTGGCTGCTGTGACAGTGTTTATTGTGCACCCTCGTTCAATGATTACAGTCGAACCCCTTTATAAGAGACAGTGATGTAAGAGACAAATGGGTATAAGAGACACCAGTGTGCTTACATTTAAATAGGTGTTGATAAGAAAATGCATACGTGGTACCCTGCTTATAAGAGACGCCTCATATAAAAGTCAAGAATTGCACCCCGGTGCATGTCTCTTATAAAAGGGGTTCAACTGTATTATCTACTGACACTGGTTTATAAGAAACATTTTATACAAAGCGGTGCAGTGGATCTGGATCGCACTTCTTTGACCACAGCGTGTACACTACACACTGTGGGAGACGGCCGCATCAGAGCAGTCACAGCCTGCAGTCTCTCCATGGCAGCCACTGCCACTCCGTCAGTCGTGTGCCTCCATGTCACACCACTCTGCCGCTCATCGATTCTTGCTTCGTTATTCTCAAGCCCCCCAATTTCTCTGCCCAGAACACACTACACAAATCCCAGAAGGCTATTCTGGTCTGTATAATGCTGCCGAAGGATAGTCCTTACACAGACACGTAGTGTACGTTAGTATAGTATTACGATAATTTCTGGCACAAGTTTCTGGTTGCATTCACTGCCTTTGGGATTAGACAGCCTTACTTTTAGTGTCAACACAACACAGAGAACAAGGTGCCCTGTATAATGCCATCGAAAGCAGCACATAACTTCAACTCTCCTATGGTTATATATTTTGGGCACAAGAATGCAGCAATTTCTGCCCCTCTCCCATACCATAGTAGAAAACAGCGCGATACAATGAAGACGAGAAAGACCAAACAGAACTAGCACTGACTACAGTGCTACACTACAGCATTAGTCCTGTTTGGTCTTTCTCGTCTTCACTGTATTGCGCTGTTTTCCACTGTTTGGTCTTTCTCGTCTTCGTACTATTGTGCAGTTTTCCACTGTGAATATGTACGTACCAACAAACTCAATTTTGCACGCTTCCCGCATCATTTGCCCATTCTTGCCCCTCCCAACTTTTAAAGCTCTTACACCCAGCCAGCTTATGTCGGATTCACAAAAGCACGCAGGAAACAAAAGCGCCAACTCACCGAGCAGCATCATGGTGTGCAGGTCCTGGCGTGGGAAGTGCAGCTTGTCGTACGAGCTTCGACTGCGCCTCGAGTTCTGCGAGTGCGAGCCCGAGCTGTGAGAGAGCGCGTCGGCCGCGGCCGCATTTCCATCGCCCACGACGATGCCACCATTGGCCCCCTGAGGCGCAATGAGTGAGTCACGTGCCCCTGCTATCACGGGGGCTGTCTTGTCACGCATCTCTGTTGGCGCGATGTCATCATCGGGCTTGGCCACTGTGAACAAGCAAATGTGCGCACTCACGAAGAGAGCAAACAAACAATATTGGCCCAGAAAGTGACCATGGCACTAACGTTTGAGCCACACGTGAGCTTGTGTGAGCTTGCCTGAGACTACAGCTGTTATTAAAACTGAAACTTCAAAATCGCATCAAAATGTTCTTCAGTGTGTGTTAGTAGTATAGTTCGCAAAGGTTCTCACTGCAGTCACCTAGTAGGTCCCTCATAGAGCTTTCAAATATACCTCAGAATGAGTTTGCAGATGAGCCAGTAAACTGACAATTTCTTGAAATACAACTGCCGTATTCTGCTGAGTATAACCCATACAAAAAATATGAAAAATTTGGAGCTTAAAGTCAAAACAAAGAACCCAAATTCCAGTTCGCAAAGGTGACTTACGGGCAGTGCTTTACAGATATGCAAAGAAGCAAGTTTCGCGGCAATACGGGGGGATCTCTTTTGGAAAATTTTCCGTGAATCATTATTGAGAGGGTGCTTGTTGTACACGAGAAAACACCATAGTACTTCACCCCAACTCTTATCTGCACATTGCTGACATCACCCACATTCCCTAAAAATTTAAGCACGGATAAGTTTGGTTCTTCAAATATGCGTACGATCACACTGGGCACCTTCTAATTTACACTGTGCATCTTACATTCTATGTGCAGTTACAGTCATAGTAACATGCGCACTGTTCCTATGACTGTAACTGCACACTGGCACACAAAGTGCATTGTATTCAAGCAAGTACACCACATTTGGTGCATTAAAAACGAAGTTACTTGTTACCTGCTCCATGGATTCTGTAATCAGAATCAAGGTGCACCAGTACAGTACGCATGGGTCTCGAAGGCCATGTGTTCACACCCTGAGACTGAGCTCCGCCAGAAGGCTCACTCACCTTCGGAGGAGACCTGCAGCAGCAGCATGGCCTTCCTGCGGGCCCTCCGGAACCGGCACCAGATCATGAGTCCCATGACAAGCATCATGTAAATGGCCGCCGCTCCCAGTGTGATGGTCACCGTCTTGGCCATCGTGTTCTCACCGGGGTCACCCACGCCTGGCAGGCTGCCCGAAGAGTAGCCCTCGGAGTCTGTGCAAGCAAAGCGCAAGACAAGCATGCAAAAGCCGATGAAGCACAAGCTTAGAAGCACAAGCCAATGATGCTTAAGCCAATGAAGCACAAGCCGACGAAGCACAAGCCTGATAGCCTGGCCGAAACACTAGCGCATGCCATCGAGTTTCATGATGGTACACTAGAGGGAAATGTGGTGCTAGTGTCTAGGCCATATTCCCAGTAGTAAATATTGTGGGAAACTCTATGGCACATGCAACCCACAAAAGCATAGCCTTCAGAAATCCGCTTCTGCTGCTGTTGCTCGGAGGGGGGTGTCATGGTTTGAGTTCGCACTCATAGTGGAAACCCTCAAAGGCATCAGGAAGAAGCATGTATCGTGAATTAAAGCTGATAACAAGAAGGTTTATTTCGCATGATTTTTGGTAGCGTGTAGACTGAGGAGGGCAGTACGCCACCCCCCTTACAGAATGCTGTCGCTGTGCTGGATGTGCTGCAGAGGCACGTCAATAACTTTGGCGATGTGGACTGCCACCCGGATATCCAAGTGCTCATGAAGGGTCCCGTTCTGGCACAGGTGTGAGAGAAACATCAAACTTCTATCAAGGACTCGTGTAAAGGTCAATTCCGGCTTCTTTTTAGCTATGTTATGGTAGTATCGCTGTTCCCAAATGGCAGTAACAGTCCTGTGACAAGTAGGGCCAATTTGCCTAGACACCCATCAAGGAATTTAAATAGACCAATAATGATTCAGTGAAACGGATATGGGCAGCTGTTTTTGCAACGTGTACGACATCACACACTGTCCCGCCGTAACGTAGATGCAGTATACATGGAGATGGCATGAAAAAAATGAGACTGGCATAACTGGCATTGCCATTCAATGATGCAACAAGCTGTGCCAGCTTTTTGGAACTTGACAGTGATGATTTGGGCGCAGGAGGATCAACATTTGTTTTTGACAACCAGCTCAGAGACATCACAGTGTAGGATACCGCATCACAAGAAGGACAGGGTGACCCAGATTCAAAGGCATGATATGGGAACTTGCCAAAAATCTTAGAAATTAATTTTCAGGAAGACAAAATGACCTGCAATCTTATAGTTAGGCACAGATCATTGGAGTACCAAAGAGAACACATACAGAAAATTCTATTACGATCAGTGGGCATAAAAAAATCACTGGTGTTGTCTTGTAAGCCATAAACTGATGAATAAAGTTCTCTGAGGGAGACATGTGTGCAATGCGTCTAGCTATTTAGCAGCACTTTTCCCTAGTTTTACCAGCCTGTTCCCGCTATATACGTTTTCCGACTACTGCTATTTTTTAGGGGCGAAGCACCTTAAGACCCCACAATGTCCCTCCGTCCATAAACCGCCGTCTGGCGTCTACAGCAGATGTAGCCCAGGTGCATGTGAACAAACCGAAGCATCTGTGAACAACAAAAAGGTTATCAAAAGGCTGTTAACCAGAACAAACAAAATAAAAGGCGACAACACCGTAAAAACACTGACATTTAACCACCCATCAATCAAAGCATATGACAGAATAAAAGGTTAACAAGAACAAAATAAAAGGCTGTTAACCAGAACAAAATAGAAGGCCACCATTCATGATCCGATGCACACTGCTTCGCCCCGTCATCAGCATTCACTTCGTGGATATGCGTGGATATTTTTGTTTTTTTTTGCAGCCCCATGAAAAACCAATCACTTACTTACAGAGCTTAGTTCCGATTCATTCCAGAAAAAACGGGCAAAATACACAAGCATAGAGTTAGTACAGGTTCTAGAGAAAAAGCTTGGCTGATGTAACGCTGACCACAAGAACACCACCACTACCGTACCATTGTCATTGTTGCCTTTGTAATGATTACACGTCGGCTAAAATTAACGCCACTCAACGCTAGTATAATATGGGCAATACAAAGCAAACACTGGCACCTTTACTCCACTAGAAATGAGCAAACAGTGTTTAATGTTTGTTCAGAATACCTTTATGAAAGATTCAAGGTTCTTTTGGCAGTTTACTGCATGCAGGACTCGTGGTGCAGGGAGGTGCATTTACAGACGCTTTTGCCTAGATGGCGCCATCATATCCACTTGAGTTCGAGATCATGGCCGATTGTGCATGTTGTGACTGAGCTGTGAGTCAGAGCATGGCCGCTTGATAAAAAAAACGAAAATGTGTGGCCTGTTGTGTTGCTCTGCAAAACACGGGCACAAGCGTGAACGCTGTTTCGATAGTTCCATCCGCGTGGGCGCTAGCTGCCGTACAGCCACGCGCCTTTACAACAGAAAGAGACAAAAAACGAGGGTTATGGCGTGCGCGGGACGCTGTATTCTGCCTTATGTGAGCATGCCACTAAGTCGCTGCGTTTTGTGGCACTTTTGAATGACAACAAAGGATGTCAACGTCTGCTACCACGAATTTCCGTGTGACATTGAATGGCGTCGAGAGCCCAAATGATTTAATAGAAGATCTCTGTTTCCAAAGAAAACAAGACATGCAGAGGAGTGCTGATGACCTGATGGCCAATAATATTTTCCAAGAGTTCGTGGCTCCTCAAGAAAACCCGCAACAAAAGGACACTCTTGTTTTTTCTAATCAACCGTGGACTTGTGGCGCCAAAGCGGGAGTAGTCACAACTACGCGATTCACGACGCTTTTGGGGCATGCAACGGAACGGGCCACACCTTTTTTTTTTTTTTTTTTTTTTTTTTTTTTTTTTTTTTTTTTTTTTTTTAGTCGAGCGGCCATGGTCAGAGTGTGCCGTCTGTGCTTTCTGTTAACACGTTTTTACAAGTACACTTCACATGAGTTCACTTTAATTAACTGCAATGAGAAATGAATACTCCAATACTGCGTCAACCCTCAGCCTACTGTAAAAGGTGTGAGACCTTAGTCAAGTGTTTCTTTAAGTCTTACACCTTCCATCAAGCTTATTTGTATTGATGGGACATAAAGTTATTATTATTATTATTATTATCATAATTACTATTATTTTTTTAGTCTTACACACGTCTCAGTGGTTAGTAACCCATGCCACGTAGTGTAATGGTGTCGACCTTGTGGTCAGAGATTCTAATGCATGGGCCATATGGGGAGCTTCTTCTAAAGAGTCTGTGTATACAACATTCCAATTAAAGATTGAGCGCCAATTCTACTGCAAAAGAAGGCCTACCTAGGACAACGAGGCTGGCCTCGACACGCCGCAGGCCCCCGCTGTTGCCGGCCGTGCAGCCGTACTTTCCGTCGTCGTCACGGTGCACTTCGGAGATGTAGAGAGAGCCGTTGTCTAGGACGCGGTAGCGCTGTGGGTCGAAGTTGTTCAGCACGTTGTTGCGATCCCACTGGATGGTGGGCGATGGGTCGCCCGTCGCCTTGCAGTGAAGCATGACGCTGTAACCTTCCACTGCTCGTGTCGTGGACGGCTGAACCGTGAAACGGGGCATCACTGCATGGAAAAAGAGAGATGGAAAGAGAAAGAGATGGAGGGGTCAAAGCAAGAAGAAGCAGCAAACAGTGCTTATGTGTTACACTGAAAGATAATTAAAGCTGTGCCTTTAAGGATGATCATGAACGCCTAACATACAGGAACTAGCAGACTTTCTTCAACGTAATGTTACATGTTTACATGCAATATTACATATTCAATGTTACGTGTTACATGTAATGTTACATGTTCATAATTATGCAAGCAACATTATGAAAGCACACTTTGCCATGTGTTAAACTGGAGAAGTAAGCACACTACTATCACTGTGTTGTGCTGCCCATTCCATCCAGACGAAAAGCTTCTGTTTCCAGTTGGATTATTGAACTGAAGATCTTTCTAGCTGGAAAGACTTACGGTTCGATAATTCAGCTCAAAGTGAGTGAATATCCAGCAGGAACTTTGTCAGTTCTTGGCTGGAATTCGGCCATATTCTAGCTGGATAACCATCGACACAAGTTGAAGTATAGCGCTATATAGCTGAATTACCAACTGGAAATCTTTCCAGCTGGAAAAGGTTCAATAATACAGCTGGAAATGAAACTTGCTTCATCTGAGGTATGCTATCTAAAAGTATGCATGAATTGCAGAATGGCAAATACTACTAATGCCCCCCTGCTACACAAAACACTCTCATGCAGCTGGAGAAGTCGAGAATGTAGCTTCAACGTGTGCAGGGTATGTGAGATAACAGAGACGAGTCATAGCAGTTTTTAGAGCCTAAGAAAGACAGTCTATACTAATACATTGTTGTGCAAGAAGCAAGTGCTAACAGCTGTATTTTTTTTACAGGATCAAGTGTGCCACTACCATTCATCGCACAACCATTCAGCCACTTACTGATCACATCGAGGCGCACGGTGGCGTTGATGAGTCCCTGGGTGCTGGTGGCGACGCAGGTGTAGCGGCCGGCATCCTGGGCACGCACACCCCTTGGAATCGCAGCGTGCCGTTCTCGTCGCGGATGTGGGGTGGCCACTCCAGCGACAGCGGCTGTCGACCGCCCTCCTGCTCCTTGATCCAGCGCACGATGGGCGACGGGCTGCCCGTGCACGGCAGTACACCTTGGCGTTAGAACCCAGCTCCAGGTTGCGGCTTACGGGAGCCGGCACAAACTTGAGCCGCTCTGTAGCGGGAGGCAAAAGTAAAAGAATGGAGCCAGAGTTTACAATGTGTTTTAAAGGCACACAAGAAGGAAGCGGAAACTGGGTTTAAAGTAGACGTAAACTGTTTTGAAGTAGCATTCCAGAAACCTCGCAGCACCTATTGCATTAGAAGAAAATGCTTTGTTGACGAGATTATTGCATTTTGAAAATTCACATACCCAAACGCACTCAGCCCACGACATGCCAAAGGTTGACAAAGCAATGCAACTGGTACTGTTACTGTATGTCAGATGCCTCCTCTGCTCTTCGGTCCGAATGGGAGAGAGGTGGCTCAAGAAATGCTACAGGGATCGAAGACGAATTAAGCTGATCACTCACCCCTGACTTGCAAAGTAGCAACCTTTGCCGTCTGTACGGGGAAGCCGGTAGTGTTGACGCTGCAGAAGTAGTCGCCGGCATCACTCAGGCCCACATTGCGGATTTGCAGTGTCCCGTTGGGGTGAGTGGTCAGGTGACCTGGCCCACCATTGCCATTCACAGGCCGCCGTGATGGGGTCTGTATTTCCCGAGCCGCCATTGCCGGCGGGTCGCAGCGGCCTGTCGTCGTGCTGCCACATGACCCGGGTGACTGGAGGCGGGGAGCCCGAGTAGGAACACGTGAGAGTGGTCTCCTCGCCTTCGTCCACCGTCAGGTCAAGTGGGTGGGAAGACAACGAAGGTGCGACTGCGAGAAGATGTTGGTCCCATGTTAGCGGGAAATTGCTGCTATTGTTTATTAATACTGATAACCCTAGAAGAGCGATTACAGGAATGGAAATACAATCAATAGATACAATGCAACCAATGCGAAATACCCGTAGTAGTCCATGCTGGCTGTGTATGCAGATTGAACTACAGTTAAACCTGGATATAACAACATTGACAAATTCCCGAAAAAAATTCGTTATAAAAAAGGTTTTCGTTATATACAGTCTCAGCGCGAAAATTCGAAAAAGAAACGCACAAATTAAACGAATGGGGAACTGAAGGCAGAGCACACCTAAAACATTTATTAAGCGGTGAAAAACTGCATTATCATAGCGATAGCGATTATATGGACACTCTCGACGAGCTTTTGCTGTCATGTTCCATATTAAGTTCAAATTTATAACATCCCCCCGCGCATCGCATCGTATGTTCTACCCCGGGGGAAAAGCGCGCGAGCGGGGGCGACGAGCACTGCCGAAGCAGAGATCAAACGAGCCGGCCCATCTCCGTCGCTCGGAGGGCGCACGCGATAACATCCCCCCGCGTGTTAGACATGCTGTCGAATGCTCAAGCACAGAGGAAACACCCCACCCGTCTCGAACGAGCATGAAAAGACGTGGGGGGGGGGGAGGTCGCTCGAGCAGCAACATTGAACTTTGATTCTAAAAGCGCGGTCGCGATCGCTGGCGCGTGCGCTCTCTCGGCAAGCATCAGCGCACGGCTCGTACACCCTTCTACGTGCTGCGCTCTCAACGCGAAGAGATTGCGAAAAGAGCATTTTTCCCCGGAGCGGCCGTATTCTTTTCCACCAGCGTTTTGTGACGCGATATCAGATCCAAAAGAGTTATCTGCCAGCCTTACTTCGTATAACATTACAATTTGTTGCTATCGCTTTTTCTTTTGCTCTACTGAACGTTCGTAAGACATCAGTACAACGTTGCTACGTCACCGCCTAGACCATTGACTTCGCGATTAGCTCCGGCAACGCGCAGTCCCGTTGCCGGAGCTAATCGCGAAGACAACGTTCCAACGAACCCGCGGTGGGGCGCAAGACGGCAAAGCGCGTGACAAATCAACCGTAAATTGCAAAGCTGAACGTCGTCGGGGGCACGGTGGTCGCGGGCCACTCTATGCGCGCGCAGTGAAACCACGCACGCGCGCACGGTGTCGCGCCAACGCAAAGGTCGTTTTCTTTTTTTTGTTCTTGGTTTGACGGGAGGGAGGAGGTGCACGTCCGCGCATGCGCCCGCGGCGGCAAGAACGGCGGTGCGGCGGCAACGCCGGCTCGAGCGGCGCCGGCCCGCCTCGCACCCGCGCGCAATAACGAGCGCTCGCTCTCGCCTCGCAGTCGCCGGGGCTACGAGCGCGCCGTGCGCAACGCTTCGCACTTCGTCGTCGGCGGGGCAACCGCAGAAGATGCATGGTCGAGCCAAAGTGACAAAATTGGGACAAAATTCCTCGGTTGTTAGCGGCGAAAATTCGTTATATCAAGGGTGTCTCCCTATGGCACTTTGTTACATAGAGGTCGCAAATACATGTTCTTCTATAGAGTAACGGCGGGGAATAGAGAAACTTCGCAATATCGAGGAATTCGTTGTATGGAGGTTCGCTATAGGCAGGTTTAACTGTAGCTATATTTTGCTGCAGTTACGATGCGGGGACACGAGGATACTGAATTGCAAACACCTGGAACTGGCGAGAGGGCCAGGGCACTAGAGCCTACATAATACTTTGTGAATTTAAAATGAATGGCACTGCATTGCATACTTGCAAATCAGCATGGAAAACAATGTAATACACAAAGATGCAAAGGACACTGAAGGTGTACTATTCAAGCACAAGCAAGGTTGTGAACTTGCCACGAAGTCTTTCAGGTAGAAAAGCTACACGAATATTTCATAACTGCAGCTTCATTTTTTGTTGAGATGTGAAACATAGATGCTCAATAATTTTTTTATGTAACCTAGAGAGCAGTGCACACGCAGTTACTTGGCGCTTTTTCCCCCTGAATGTTTATTTTTTTTAGCATTTTGATTAATGTGCTTTAGTTAAACAGCAGTGATTCCATCCTTTCAAACCACCACAAACATTCGTTTTTTTTTAGCGTGCCTTTCGCCGCCTTCCTCTGTAGCTTAATGTCTCACAGGCTGATTCATGTCTATGCGTCAATTCTAACTTGCCAGGCCTTGTACCTCATGGTACAGCATTTTTTAATAGAGCCAGGTGGCCTGAATTGTGAAGGCAAAAAGGAAAAATATACTTGGAAATGCGTGAGGTCGCAATGACATTTAGGTGCTGAGGTTTTAGTGCAAAATTCGAAAATGAAACCTTGAGCTTTATTCTTCACTTCTAATAATGAACTGATGCAGCCGAAATAATGAATACAGCATTCTCAAAATACCATATCAATCTGAAATGCTCCGGCATTTAACTCCGATTTAAAATTTCCCCAAACTGTATTACTACTACAACCACTACTAACTCAAACCTCGATATAACGAACCCGGATATAACGAAATATCGGCTATAACGAAGTAAATGAAGAGTAGTCCTTCAATAGATATAGTGTTAGGAATAAACCTTCATAACGAATTTTCAGATATAACGAACTTATTTTCATGTAACATGCAACTTTGCTGTAACGAGGTTTGAGTGTATATAACGACAACTACTACAACCACTGCTACTACTCACCAGCTACGAAGAGTGTGACACCTGGTGCGTCGGGTGTTGGCCATGTTCTGCGCGACGCAGGTGTAGTTGCCGGCGTCGCCCTTCTTGGCCGAAGTCGATGAGCAGCCGCATGCCGGACACCTTGACGCGGCCAGTGTCGCCGATGGTGTGACCCGACGGGTCCTCCCACCAGGCCCTCGGCCGCGGCTGGCCTTCGGGCACCACGCAGAGCAGCTCCAGCTGGCCCCCCTTCGCGGCCACCACGGTGCGGTCCGTCCGGCAACGGGGGCTCGATCGACCCATGCTTGAAGTCCTCGAGGTCTATGGGATTCAAGTACGAGATGTTAGACGGAACTTCTTTATGCACGTGTGTATGAATGCACGAACATGCGTACTAGTATTTACACAATTGTACGTCGACCTATTTTATATAAACTTTAAATCCGAAGTTGAGAGGGGGGGGGGGGAATCAACTGACAATCGAAACAGAACGCAGCCGCACTAGTTACGGCGGGACAAACAAGAAATCAGGGAGGTTGTGATACGGTTACGACATAACGTTTGCGTTCCGGCTATACCTGTAACATATACCGTATTTTCTCGCTTATAAGCCGCACTCTCAGCAACTATTCGCGGAAAACTTTCTAAAAGCGGTTCCACGCGTATTGCCGCAAAGCTAGCTTCCCTGCATGGCTTTAAAGCACTGCTATGAAGCAACCATTGCGCGCCAGATTCGCGTTTTTTTGTTTTGACTTTACAAAACACTTTTTGGGGCTGGTAGGTGGTACATACCTACCTTAAATATTCCAGCACTACTGTTTATGAGAAGCGGTCAGAGAAGTGCGTAACAGAACGGGCGCTGACCCTAACTGTGTAGTCAGTCAACTTGTGGTCAGTCCAGCGACTATGTCAATAAATTTCCTTTATTAATTACGCTCATGCATTTTTCTTTTACTGTGCTATTTTGGGGAAGGGGGGAAGGGAGTCGACCTACATTCGAGTCGACTCACAATCGCGAAAGTACGGCACGTGCGCCTGTGTGGTTGTATGTATGCATTAAACGTGCAGCATGGCATGTGTGGCATTGTGCGTGGTAGTATGTACAATGCTCAAGATTGAAGTGTGTCAGTTTATGGCTAAGTAATGCCCATACTATTGTTTTACAATCTTTAGCTGACGTGCCCTTGGCGTAATATTGGCTCGTAAAAAGCCAAGATAATCTTTAGGCGGAAAAGTCCAAGCGACATGATGCGGATATTTTGAACGATTGCATATACTACATTTACTACACTTGAAGTTTTGGTGTTGCATTTCAATCCGTGCCGACTGTACAATTATATTTCCCAAACTGTAAGCGCTTTGGGAGTACGTGTCATACGAAACACAAAAACATAATGCATGGAATATAATTAGCAATCCAGCGTTGTTTGAGATTCTGCAAATCCTTACCAGATGAAGCAATGCGCTCGTTTAAAAAGCGAGCAGTTGTGTGTGCATAATGACAAAGTGTGCGTGACCAATAGCAACATGACGACAGATTACTGATATTATTTGTTGCGCTAAGGTGATGAAACTTACAACCCTCTCACAATTCACACACAAAAACACGCGACCACTGAGGCAGTCTGGCGATGCTAGATATGTATATATGTTACAAGAAGCGAAGTCTGCCTTCGTTTTCTCTGGCAGAAATTGAAACCACATCATCAATTGTATGTCACTCAAGTAGGCAACTGAGTGGGTTACCTGGAGAGACAGAACGAGTACACTCACATGCAAGGCTTATCCTTGCCACGAAGGACTGCTGCGCGGCGTTCTTGTCCTGGCCCACGCCCACGCAACGGTAGAGCCCCTCGTCCGAGCTCTGGACGTTTTGCACCAACAGCGAGGAGTTGCCCAATATCGTGGTCCTGCAAAACAATGCATTGTCCATACCCGTTGCATGACACCAATAACGTGCAGTACTTTCGAGAACGCTCAGCGGCAACATAGTGGAATCTTCGATTTAAATACAGTGCTCTGCTTGCAGCTACATCATTGCTTGTGCACATGCACACAAACACATGCCCACGCATGTTAATATGAATGCACTCGTTTTATGCAACGCACTAGCAAAAAAAATTGGAGGACCCTTAATCTTCACCTTTAAGAGTTGAACGCGATAGCGATATCCTGTCCCTTCAATCACTCAATGCATACTATGTAATGGGTAGCATGCTTTAAACCAGGAGCAATTATGGGTGGCAAATGTGGGAAATGTGTTCGAACTTGCTATGCACCCACTACGTGGTGTTAAGGGAATACGCGCAGTAAGGTGTGTGCCGTTTGTAATGGGTGGCTGGCTTTAAACTATGAAATCATTATGATAGCCACATATTCTGATGCCCGATGACAATGTACGCTTGTACCACGCAATATTCCTGGGATATCACATGTTATATTGCGACGCCTATATCAAGGACGCTTGCGTTTGCGAAGCATGAAAGTTATTTTCACTGCATTTCCAAGCAGAGGAAGTTATTTTCACAGTATTTCCAAGCAGAGGTATGGCTGTGTGGTAGAACGCCTGCTTGCCACGCAGACGACCCGGGTTCGATCCTCACTCGGACCCGAAAATTTTTTATTACTTATTTTATTTGCATCTTTCCCGATTTTTCGGTCACGGACACAAGATGATGATATTTCGCTCACAACCAACGACACCGACACCGACGCCGGAATTTCTGCGAAACGAGCTCTTTAACGCTATCGCGTTAATATGTGCACGCACATATACAAACCCGATTACGCAATCACGCACACACATGCGCATACGCATGCACACTGAAACACATATGCATGCTTGCACACGTGCGCTAGCACGTTTACGCTCGCACGAGTCTAGGCACACAAAATGCGCGCGCGCAATCACGTGCACGAAGCTACGTATACACGCACATAAGTACATACGCATGCACAAACAAACGCATACAAGTGAGAAATATGCACGCGTAACACAATCACGCGGTAACACTCGCAAACGTACACTCGTACAGAATGGGGGGGGGGGGGGGGGGGGAGGAAACAATACATGCGCCCTCGTACACGTAAGTATACTAACGCACACACACAAACACGCATGCGTTCGCGCACGCATGCGCACATAAACACGTACGGATACCTGTAGGCAACGCAGCCACGCATACACATGCAGCAATTAGGTATACGCGCATGTGTACGTGCACACGTAGTGCACATGCGTAAACGCGCGTGAACTGGCTTTCGCACACACAGAGAAGTGCATGCGCGTGCACCAACCCATATACGAGCAGACACATACAATCACTCACGCACATGTGCAAACGTGCATGCGCGCACGCACATGTACGCATACAGGCACAAACACACGCGGAGGCATGCACACGCACGCCGCGCGCCCGCCCACCCGCCTACCCGCGCGCTTCTGTTACCCGATTTTCACAATCATTCGTGACTTATCCCTGAAGACCATCGTTAACGCCTTGTTTTGTCAATTGAATTCATAAATCATCCTAAGAGAAGTAACGTGAGCCTCCGATCTCGTAGAATCTCCTTCCCGAATCACCCTACTCAGAGCTCTTTCATTTCTATTTCTACTGCATGTTCCGAAACATCTGACCCATGCAATACAGCCCAACGGCTATCCGAAAAAGGCAACTGCGAATCACCGTATCTTCTTTCGTTTCATATTTATAATTTACAGGCGCTAAGACGACAGGAACAAGAAAGGGCACAACACCGTTTTTTGTTTCATTTCTTGTTGTTTAGTAGGGATTCGTCCGGCAACACTGTTTCATTCCCTCGTCTGTCCAGTGTACGGAATGATCACTGGACGTCCGACGTCGTATCCCTTGCGACACATACGAAACCCCGAATAACGCCGCCTCCCACCACCAGATGTCTCACAAGGGGTCGTCGCGAACAGCACATACCCCTAGGAGTACCCGTCGCGTAGCTCCGTTATATAATAAGAGTGCCACCTCATTCCGTGAGATACGCCAACACGAAGAAATCAAAAAAAAGAAAATCCGTTATGAACAAGCCGTCTTATATATGTATAGACGTATAAACGTGGGGGGGAACCGTCATAAATCTCCCTTATAAGTTCTACTCGGTGTCACCTCATGACGTGCGTGTCCGGGGCTGGAGGGAACGGATTTCCGATTCGTCATCGTTTAAGGGGCAGGCCGAGTGTCGGAGTTTGCGTCATATACGGTCCCGAAGCGCTCACAACATAACGATCGAAGCAAAAAAAAAAAAAAAAAAAAAGACAGAAAAGAAACGAAAGGAACGCGCTCAGATTATGGGTTCTTCTATTCCACCCCTTACTTATTTTTTTCTGTTTCTTTGCGAGCGCTCCACTTGTGGATAACATCTGACGTGCCGTAAATCCCGTTTCCTTTTGTTCCATCTCGCAGTCAAAGATATCCTTTTTCCTCGGCCCCGCAGTAGGGCCTCTTTTTTTTTTTTTTTTTTTTTTGTTCAGGTATATGCATATACCTGTGGAAAAGCAATCGTGGTAGCACAGCGCCTACGGCTACCTTGGTTCAGCTGCCTGTTAAGGAACCCCAGGCGGTCAAAATTAATCCGGAGTCCTCCCCAACTATGGCGCGATACATGATCATATCGTGCTTTTGGCACCCCAAAATCCCACATTTATGCATGCTGAGCAGTCACCTTGCAACTTACTTTATTATATCACGTCAATATGTGACGAGACCTAGGCCATCTTTCCGGTCCGTAAGAGAATATTACGTAGCAGTGAATAAGCTTTCTTAACAAACGAGTATTGCTTACAACGAAGGTATACGCTGCGCCTAGAATTGAGGGGCGAATGGTTGCGCATTTCTCGAAGAGCTAAGAGAGAACCGCGGTGCGTTACAAATCCCCCCACTCTCTCCCATGTACAGCTTTAACTCGAACGCTCCGCAGCGTGACCTGGACTGGTTTCACTGATGCCAGCCGCAATGATGCACTGGACACTGTGGCAGAGATAATACCTCCATATGCTTGGATAGTGTGTCGGCATGCACGGGTAGCATCTCGGCAACAGAACCCAGAGCTACGCGGCGCTGGCGACGATCACGCCGTTTCAGGAGGCGCGGCGCAGCGTTCGAGTTAAGCTTGCTAACGACTGTACATTGCGAATGGGGCTGTTTTCAGCACCAAATGCGTAGAGAAAAAAGAAGCCACCTCACGAAACGATTTCTACAACATAGTAAAATGAATCTGTGCTCTTCGGCAGCAATGTAATAGAGTAGTATGAGCCGTTTTGGTGAGAAAGCTAATCCTGGGTCACCCGATACCGCTTGCCTTATAATCATACAACTTGTATAGTTTTGGCACATAAAACACCAGAATGTATTTATTATTTTTTTAAAGTGCAGCACTTAGGAGCCCGTTCCTGCGTTGAGCGGCGTCGCCGTCGGTGGTGTAACCGATAGACACGAAAAAAAAAATAAAATCAGGAAAAAAAAACAGGATCGCATTGGAATTTGAACCTGGATCATCTGCGCGGGGCAGTCGAGTATTCTACCACAAAGCGGCTTGAAACTCATTTACAAAAAGACCCTATAGAGGCGTCATATCGGGCAAGAAGTCGCGTTAACCTACGTAACAGAGCGTGACAGACGAGTAAAGGCGGATTCACACCGGCGACTAGCACCGGTCGCGCGACCATTTGCGACTGGCGACCAAAAAAGCGACTGAAAGCGACCGATGTGCACACCGGCAGAGGCTGCATGCGAGCGACCGGAAGTCGCAAACCCAGAGTCACGTCCGGATCTCGCTTATCAGTGAGCCAAGGGAGCGCAATAATAAAAAAAAAAAGCAAAAGCGACGAGCCCGGTTGCAAACAAATGCTGACGTCACTTCTGGGCTTCACTGATTGGTTCCAACCGTCCTGCGACTGCAGTCGCGCGACTGAAAAGTCGCTCAGCGAGCGACTGAGCAAAAGCAGTCGCTTTGCGACAGAAGCGAGTGTTTGCGACTGTTTGCGACCAGTCGCAAAGCGACTAACTTGGTCGCGCGACCGGTGCTAGTCGCCGGTGTGAACCAGCCTTAAGATAACCAGTCATCACGCGATGCAACTTGCGCGACGAGTGTGTGGTTTAACACTGAAAAGTGCTCAGCCATATATAGTTCTTCAACGTCATCAGGCACGCGCAGCATCAACAAAGTGCACATAATACCTTACAGATGTGTAGCGGGTACCTCGCTTATGCGCATAAAGACGAATAATGGCGAAGTGGGTTCCGTCCTTCACAAATTTAGGGCGTAGTCGATACCTTGCGGAAAGCCAAAATTTCAGACACAGTTGGCCTTGCCCCAACACAAAGCTGAGCTCAGAATTCGCATTAGGCAGTAATGCAGTTGTCGGTGAATTTTTTAGGGGTTCCGCAGATTCTTTTCGCTGACGGAAACAGCATGCCGCAATGTTCAACATTGCAGCCACTATTACACACTTCGGTATCACACATGCTCGTGCAATGAAATTATGCATAAAATTTAACAAGTCAGGAGAAGCTCCTCCCTGATGACCGAAGCGCGACCGCCGATTGGCTACGCGACTAAAGAAATAGTCCCGCTGTTGCGCGGGTCAGCGCCCTGTCACCGGCCGTCCGGCTTTTGACGCCAGGCAAAAACCAGTCACATTTGGCAGACAAGGGATAGAAGTGACACACACAACGACTGGTGAGTGTGCCAGTCGTTGTGTGTGTCACTTCTATCCCTTGTCCGCCGTCTTCTTGACTGGTTGTTCCAATTGACCCAGACTTCGACCTTACTCTTGACGCCAGTCTAGCGCGCGTGCCCATTGGTTCAGGCCACAGGCTCGTATTCACGCGCCCTTGAGGCGGAAATGCTGCTGCCTTCTAAAGTAGCCTAAATTGTATCCGACTATGTACAAAAATACAGGAGCTCTTGACGTTTCACCCCTTCTCGAAGGAGCGGGCAGGCATTGTGCCCCTTCAGGGCCTATCCACGCGCTACCCGCACACCCGCACTAGGGTACCCTACCCGCACCGCACGTGGCGGGACACCTGCCGCACGCAAGCGGAGGGCGAACTAGCGAATCGGCGACGCTCTTTCGCCCTCCGCTTGCGTGCGGCAGGTGTCCCGCCACATGCGGTGCGGGTAGCGCGTGGATAGGCCCTTAGGTGGCAGTTGTCAGCCTTGTTCCCTCCCCATTTCCTCTGTGTCTTCGTGTTTTCTTTTTTTTTTGGCATGTGTATTCATATCAAACAAATAAATCTGCTTTATATCACATAGCGCAATGCTCCCTCCAAAATGTTTCCTTCCATCCATGCCGGGAATCAAACCTTCATCCACGTGCTTAGAAGCGCAACGCTTCAACTGCTACAGGCAACAACGACGTTAACCCGTTCATATCCAGGCAACAATGAAAATGTGGCAACGCGAAACGACAAGTGGCCGCGATAAAAAGATCAGATCGCCATATCAGGAACGGCTCATCGCCGGACAAGCACACGATCGAGACAGCATCAGTTATCGGAAAATGGCCCACCTTCGAGGGCCGTATTCCCGTGCACCCGCCGACGCCTGGTTTGTCGTGTACAACGCACCACCAAAACCTTCAACGCTTCGATAAATGACAACACAGCGTCAAAGATCAGAGATCAAAGATACCCCTTTACGGAAATGTCATATATAGGCACTTATATAAATTATATGTGGCCATATATAAGTATATATGTCAGGATATGTGGCTACCGTTTCCCATATATGGATGTAAAATAGGGCCATATATGGCACGGCTGGCCCATATAAGGAGTCAAATCCAGCCATATATGGCACGGCCGCACCATATATAGCATGCAGTAGATCCTTATATGGGGAAGTGCTACCATATATGGGATGAACAACGTATATATGGCACCATTCACTGACTTATACATACGGATTGTCATATATGGCAATAGGTACAGAAAAGTACGAGATCAGAGAGTGTGTGTACTCACTTGGTGGTGTTGCCGAGGGGCACGTCGCCGTCCAGCGCGTACCACTCGGTGATCGCGGCCCGCTCGTAGACGCAATCAAGCCGCGCCACGTCTCCGCGCTTCACGGTCACGTCGCTAGGCAGCGTGCTGATCCGGGGCACGTTCTCGCCTGCACGGGGAGACGCGGACCCGCCGTTTAATTACTTTGCTTACTTAAGGCTCATTCAAACCTGCGACTATAGCACCAGGTTGCACGGCCATTTGCGACTGCTATCGCGCGAGTGAGAAATCGAGCGGCGAGCGAATGAGTCGAAGCAGTCGCCTTACGACGAAAGCAGTCATTTGCGACTAAAACTTGGTCGAGCGACGACTGCTTGTCACATGTATAAGCGAGCCTTGAGAAACACAGTTTCAATGGTCCCTTGAAACAGCTTTTTTGGAGTTACGTCACGGCTAGGCTACAACATGAGAAAGTGCGAGGGGCCGGGTCGGTGGCAGGCCCTGGTTGCGCAGAGATGAACAAACACGGAGCGTGGCCTCCGTGATCGCACCGGCGGACGATTGCGGAAGGCGGAGCTCAGCACCGACCGCTCAGGGGACCAGGATGATGACATGGAGGAAGGAAAAAAGACTAGGCGGGAGCGTCACGTGACAATTTTGAAGCATATAGTCAGATACAACTTAAGAAGTCCGCAAAGGCTCCTCCCAGATGACCGAAGCGCGGAAGCCGATCGCCTCCGCGACTCAAGAAATAGTTACGCTCATGCACTCGGCAATGTTCTCCGAAGGCGGGGTCACCAGCAGTCCGGCTCGTGACGTCAGTCTCGAGTGCGCACCGATTGGGGCAGGCTTCCGTGCATCCGCCTTCGAGGAGGAAATGCCACGGACTTATATCCAACAATATTCATAACAAAATTCAAAAGAGAGATAGGTCCTTGTCACGTTGGTCGGCAAGCGATGCTTGGTCGGCTCGCTTTGGTTGCGTCTGCTGCATGTCTTCACCCTGTTCCCCGAGCGGTCGGTGCTGAGCTCCGCCTTCCGCAATCGTGCGCCGGTGCGCGTACGATCACGGAGGTCACGCTCCACGTTTGATTCATCTCTGCGCCACCAGGGCCTGCCACCGACCCGGCCCCTCGAACTTTCTCATGTTGTAGCCTAGCCGTGACGTAACCTCAACAGGCCGTTTAAGTACTCCCTCAATAAAGTTCTTCACAGTCACGACCCATTAGACAGTATGAAGAATGCGTACCGGCCAGCGTGAGGGCGAAACCTCGGCGACTCCGCACCATGCCGGCCTCGGAGGAAGCGGCGCACGTGTAGACGCCGTTGTCGGAAGGCGTCAGGGCGGCCAGGTGGAAGCGTCGTCCGCGGAAGGTGACCCTCTCGCTGCGGAAGAGGCGCACCCCGTTGTGGAACCACTCGAGCTGCGGCTCGGGCACGCCTTCGGCGCGACAGCGCAGGGACATCTCACCACCCACCGCCAGCTGGTCAGGGGGACGACGGGCTGTGGAGCTCCACGCTCACGAGGTCGCCGATCCCTGGGCGAGAAAGAAGGAACACATTTAGTGGGTATATTGTCATATGAAGAAACTAAAGGAGAAATGATTACCCCAGTTCAACCCAGTGTAAAATCTGCAGAAACAGTGGAGCAGCTGTTCTTCTTAAGTGTAGTGTACTTGATAAAGATAGACAATGTTTCTTCGAAGCACATTCAACGCCAGGCTCGCCACACGACAATGTGAATGATATGGTGTTTCGGCGTGGTCATGGACATTCAGCAAGGAGATGCTCGCGACTACATTTGAAGTTTTCATATGTGACACATCTCGCATGTGATTGGCAACGAGTGACATATATTGTGGTGCGGTGTGGACACATATTGTCTTATTTACGGGCGTGACATGCGAAGCGGACTCATCTGCCGTCATGTCCAACCATAGAACAGCTCCGCTGTCAAAGAAAAAAAAAATGCGGCGAATGTTTGTAAGGAAGTGTCTCAGTATGCTAAGCATATAACGGTGTGAGGCAGGGCCTTCGAAAGCGGAGGGAAGCGTCGAGCACTCCCGTTTCCGAGAGCTAGGGTAGGCTCAGGGTCCGCTTTTTCCCAGCGTTCAGCTTCCGTTGACATTATGTACATGACGGACCCAATCACATCTATCTACGTAGTCAGCAAGTGCCTCCTCACCTAGGTATATAGCCTCCTATGGACGTCCGCCGTGTGTAAGTGGTGTGAGCACACGTTCCCTGCACTCTATAACAATCCCTACTGAAACGTTCCGTTTGTTATTCCAATAATTCCATGTGTTTCTTTACGGGATCCCCATAGATTAAATAGATTTGCCATATCTCTCCTCATATCTCTCCGTAAGAATCCTACCGAGAGATATGGAATTGTTGGAATGGCACACGGAAGCGTTTCAGTAGGATAACTTTAGAAATCACTTTTCCAAGAAAGCTCATCATAAGTTCCGGAATCGCTGTTCCCAATTTCCTTCAAGATCACCCAAATCTCACTCAGCAGTAATGCAGCGTTTTCGTTTCTGCTGAACCGACATTTTTTGTCTTGCCCTTTTGCAGGCATAGTGGGCTGTCAGGGCATAAGTGGTTGACCAAGGTGGGAATTCGCACGCTCTATACAAGGAAAACAACCCAAAATTACGCTAAATGCGTTGAGCACACCATCACACCCTTATTCTGGGAAAATACTGTATAGCACACATTTATTTTTATCATCCCCTTGAACAATAAAAATCGTCCCCTTGAACAGCTCGTCCTCGAGGACCTGGAAGACCAGCGACAACTCGTCGCCAGGACCAAGAGCGCAGTCGAAGTCAGAGGGTTCCTGGACAAGGGAACCCTCCCACCTTAGGGCGATACCGGGCATCGGTTGGAACACTGTTCCGAAATAAACGTTTATTTCTCTGTCTCTCTCACCCCTTGAACAGAGGCATCATTTCGATTTATAGACATGTGCCCTCGAGCTATCAGCGCTTACGTCGGTGCCAAACTGTTCTAACCTTTATGAGCAAAGAAATCGACAAAAATAAACATCGCGCACGAAGTCAAGAACTCTTTCTTTACGTTGCCCAATGAAAACCTGCTCACGTTCCGTGTCAGGTCATGAACCAGACGATGGGGACCGCAACCTTGACCTTACAAGGATTGTTCAAAAGTAATAATTGAAGCGTAGAACGACACAAGAAGGAAACCGACGCGCCTTTCGTATGTGTTCCGACATAACAGCATACAAAACTGTATACAGAATTCCACCCAATCGGCGCAATCCAGGCGCGAGAATCATACAGGACAAGACAGGCGTAACGGGCGACCGCGAGGGACAGTTACGTCACCGGACAAAAGACTAAAACTAAGCCGACAAGCGTTGCCCTTGCGGAGAACGAATAAGATAAAAGAAGACCATAACAGAAGCATAAGGCCTGTCGCGAGAAGCAGGCATAATCGATTGTACTCGGCCCAACGCTTCACGCTTCCGCATGCGCCTAGTCCGCGACGGTTTCAAAGTATATACCCTCTGTTTTATCTTTATATTTCGTTCTCTCAGAAAAGGCTTCGCGGAAGTCGTGATCGGAGGCGAGAGACAAACCATGGGACTCGTGTGAGGAACACGTGAGAGGGAGGAGCAAGGCAAGTCGAAACAAGCCAAGGCCGGGTCACATGCGTCCCGTGCGGCGTGCCTCCGACGAAGTAACGTTGCGTGGCTTTTCAGGCGTGAGTGTACGGTAGACACGAGTATTATGACGGATCCATCCGCGACCGGTTGCAATGCGAGGAAGAAGAAGAGTCAAGGAACCACAACGCACGTTCTATACCGGTGGACCGAGGTCACGAATGGGCACACGCAGGCTGCTGCCGCTGCTAGCTGTTTTTCGGGAGCTGAAACGATCGATGTGGCGGATGTACGGGATGTAGTGTTGCAGCCAGTGCCGTATGCGTATGTGTAGAACCATCGCATTGTCTTCCTCGAAAGGTGCAGGCCGCTAATGATGTCATGACCCAAAACAGCCATGAACAAGGCTAAGCAGTTTGGTTGCCAACGCGGCCTGGACCTTATTAAGAAGGGTGTTATTCTTAGTAGCTCTGATGCGGTGGCTCTGTGGCCATTGGCGTATCGATCTGGGCATGGATAAACATGACATACACTAATATCCTTCGTAAGAAGAAGAACAAGAATAAAAAGAACGAGTGAGCCAGTCCTGTTGTAGGACAAGGCCGTAGTTATACCATCAAGCTGATGCTTCGTGCTCTGTTGGCATTTCGACCACGTCCCTGGTATATTGGTGTCACGGTGTGATTGAGGTGCACGATAACGTAACGCTCCTTTGGTGTCCTTTATCGATTGCTAAGACGACTTTGACGGCGAACCCTTTACGCGTTGACTTCATTTCGGTGATGATGAGGATGACGACGGTGTGACGACGTTTATCACGCCTTTCGATTTTTTGTCTGATATCGACAGCGCCGGACGGTTACATTCCGCTTCTCACGAGGCACTCAAGGCGGGCAAATGAATGAATGAATGAATTAATGAAAGAAAGAAAGAATGAATCAAAAACTCACAAGGTCCCTTATGCATTCACCTAAGAGGACTCGAAGGCGAAAGCCATCTTCTTTTTCTTGTGAGCCGATGTATTACTCCTGCTCCACCACCCTCCGAAACCTAGCGTGATTTTGCACTGCCTCAAGGATCAGAGGCACCTCGCCTAATTTTGCAGTGCCTCCGTGATCGGCCCGCCTATGACCGAGCTACGATGCCATGTGATGACGACGGCATCATGTGACGCTACGTCACGTGACGTCACACAAAATTTGAGACGTCGTGATGACGTAAAAAATTTAAGCGATCTGTGACGTCACATGGTGATGTCATCACGTGATCACGATTTTTTGCATCACTCGTGCTGTGCTCGACGCCGCGGGACGCTGACGCCGACGGTCAATGTTCGCGTTTGCTTAGGGTCTAAAGCTTTGGTCTTAGTAAATGAGTGAATGAATGAATTAATGAGCGAAGTCGACTGGCCGATTGTATGACGCTTACAAACGCATCTTCATAGCATTAAAGGAATGGTAAGTAGATATGACAGACAGTGTAATCACGAATTGAGTTAGTACCTGTTTAGGTGATTGAATTTTACAAAGCTACTTATGAAACGAAGCACTATGACAGAAGGCCATACTCACATGTTACCCTGCGCCTGAACACAAAAAGAAAATAGTGCCCAGACGGCGATAATGACCTGACAACCGCCACCGCAAGATGCGAACTCGCGGAAATTTATTCCTAGCGTCGTCACGTGCCGCTGACGTCAAACTTTCGCATTTGCACGTTCAACGAGCACGAACGAAACCATGCACACGAGACTCCTATGAGCTTCATCTACGAAGCTAGGAAGCACAGCAATGGCCCGACATCCACGAGTCCTTCCTTGCTCGCGGCGTTTCAGATAAGAAGTTCGTCCCAATTACAACGCGCCCGCTGGAAAGACGCCTCTGGCGACCTTCACCAGCCACGTGACTGAAAAAAAAAGGAACAAGTAATAAAGATACTCGAAACTAAGACAGGCGCTTACGTCACACACACGGGCCCACATCACCTGCTGCCGCTACCAGCGACAGTTGAGAGACCGGCGCGTGCGTGTATATATGGGCCTGTCCTTCCATTCCGGCCGCCAAAACGTGCGACGTGAGTCACGTTGATTTATATCGCTTCCAGTTCCCGCAATTTCGGCTTCACCTTCCAAAAAGCACCGCTTCCAGTTTCCTCCCCCTCCACTCCTGAAAATTTTCTTTCTTTTTCCTTTTCTTACTTTTTTCCCGAAGCTATCATGCGTCCCCCCCGTAGCCATATATTTCCCTCGGAGGCGTTCGTTCCATCCGTTCTAATCTAGGTGGGTCAGCGCGCTTTCGCCCGTATACTCTAAACGCGCGAGCGCCCGCAAATCTAGCGCGCTACCGTCGTCACGCTTTGGGGAGGAGAAAGGGAGAGTCACCCTCCCAGCCACGCATCCCTTGCCACCTTTTTCTTCCTCCGCGACGAAATGGAGCGAGGGAAATAAGGAAAGGGTAAGTTCCACATCTAGAGCGCGCGCGTGCACCTCCCAGGCAAGTAAGGATCTCTCGCTACCCTTTCCTCCTCCCTGCACGACGAAATGGAGCGAGGGAAATTAGGGAAGACAGAGAGAGAGTTGACCATTTAGTGCACGCGTACACGAAGGGGAAAAAAGGTGGTGGCGAGGGTGAGGTAACAACACCCTTTCCACTCCAGTCTAAGGGGAGTCGTCGTCCCGTCACCGGCGGTGCTGGGAGGTGTAGGGAAAGACTCCCGTGCAGCGAGCAGGGTCGGTAGGGATAGCGGGCTTCCCCCATCCTTTTTGGGGGATGGCGAGCTGCGCCCTCTGCCGGCTACGCTTGACGGCACCCACGGGACCGTGTGGTGATTGCGGGAAAAAGGTGACGCACGATGAACGAGCGAGTGAGGAAAGTAGAAATACACAGGTGAGACTATAGGCAAAAATTAAAGAAGAATAAAATGTAGATACACACGGCTGAGGCGCACTCAGACGTAAGGGAGACGATAGCGAAGCCCTCGCGAGAGACGGGAGAATGACAGACGCGGACAAGGAGGATTAATGTTGATAAGCCGGTGCTTCATTATTCAACCGAGATTATGTGCTTTTTCAATATTTGTTTCAGGGGTAATTGGGGTAGTTTCGAAGGGAACGCTGAATTAGGTGGGACTGCGGTGCGATGTTGCGACACTCCGTCATGTATATTATAGCGTGGTAATTAACGGTATACGACGAGTCCCGCTGGTAATTGAGCCGGATATAAGCGGCCGCCACGGAAACGAGGCGCGCGGAAAATAAGATTATCGTGCTTCCCGTAATTACCCTTATATATATACGAAGTCTCTGGTGGTGATGTGTCGGCTTTGTTTTGTTCGATCGGGGCTTCAGACATGTAGGTTCGTTTGCAAACGAAGCTTCGGATTGAACTGTCAGGCTCGAACGGTCTGACAAATGAGAGCTGCTCTTTTATATCCGTATACGTAAAGTGCAGTTCAGGATATTGAAACCTAACAGAAAAGGAAAACAGAAAAAAAGAAAGAGGACTCAACGAGTCTCTTTTGCATTCGCCTAAGATGACTTGCAGGCGAAAGCCGTTGTCCTTTTCTTTTCATTCGATTGTCCTTGATGCCTCGCCCCGGAAAGCCATGTGCGCCTAGCGTGCTTTTGCCCTGACCCCGGGATCGGAGGCGTTTCAAGCTTTTTGCGCCTCACGTGCCTCCAGGATCGGTCCGCCTATAACCGAGCGACAATGCGACATCACATTGCGATGACGTCACATTGCGGCGTCACGTGATGTAGTAGTAGGTAGTAATAGTAGTAGTAGGTAGTAATAGTAGTAGTAGGTAGTTACGATATGACATCGCAAATTTTGACATCTGTGACTTCATAATGACCCCATCGTAAACTGACAACTTTTCTGCGTCGCTCATGTTGACGCCGACAGTCGCTATTCGTGTTTGTTGACGGCATCTAAGGCTTCCGCCTTTAAAAAATTGGAAAAATTAGCTCGCTGAAGAATTTTTGAGCAGAACTGACGTCATACAAAACTCAGCTTATAATACGACAAGGAGATGATGAAAACGTTTGTTGAACAGAAACGAGTACGAGAATCCTGCCCTTTGATATGCCGCCAGGCAACAGGAACAGTTTCCATTTATATCGTGCAATGAATGGCCCCGGTTCTCTGACCAATGTTGTCGAACAAGCAATGCGCAGCCGCAAAGCGAGCCGCAGCACGCAGTCAATCGTGCACGCGTATAACGGTTCTATCGAGGTATAGAAGGGAGATCGATGCTCATTAGCAAGCGAATGACGAAGTGGGGAAACAGGCTTGGACGGGAATGCTGCTACGTCGACGCGCTGCTTCGAGGGTGATTTTGGTTTCGCAATGGCCGTTTTCTCCCACTGCCGCGGCATCTGCATTTCTATCGCGGGTCGAAGCCCTGATGCGCACACACGTACTCTTTTTTTCTCTCGCGCGCGCGCGTACAACACACGCACATATGAAAGAGAGAGAGAAAAAGAATGGGTCATTGACTTTTCCTTCAATGTATCAAAGTGGACGTCGCACGGCCGCACGCTTTAGTAACCTGGAGGGTTGAGGTGGCAACAGTAGCAGCCACAGTAGCAGCCACAGTAGCAGCAGCAGTCAAGCAGTAAATAGTAGTAGTAGTAGTAGTAGTAGTAGTAGTAGTAGTAATCAAGTAGTAGTAGTAGTAGTAGTATAGTAGCAGTGGCGTAGCCAAGGGGTGGCACACCGGGCCCGTGCCCGCCCCCCCCCCACCCTCCCGCCGAAATTTTTTTCGCTTTCGCCATAGCATACAGAGCACAAAATGAGACACTCGAACACTCCTGCCTCGCCCGGCCCCACTTCAGATCAAAGTGGTGCCTCTCCCTCCCCCCCCCCCCCCCTTCCCGCGAAAAAAATTGCTGCCTACGCCCCTGAGCAGCAGCAGTAGTAGTAGTAGTAGTAGTAGTAGTAGTAGTAGTAGTAGTAGTAGTAGTAGTAGTAGTAGTAGTAGTTGTTGCTGTAGTGGTGGTGGCTGGTTAACATGACTCCCCCGATCTGTTGAGGTGCAAATACGCTGCCCCGAAATAGATTGCACTGTTCAGAAGTTATTTACAAAGCAGCCGTTAACGGGACAGAACTCCATTTCAAGATAACCGTAATACCGGTTGAGGGGTCTCTTCCAGATCGTGGGCTTTAATCTGCATGATTAGAGGTAGGACGCTGCCGAAGCGCTACCACTTGGTTTCGCAAGAAAGAAAGCCTTTTGCACTCAAGATAAGCCAAGATCGGAACCACCAGAAAGCGCACGAAAATTGGGAAAGCTAAAAATCTAAATACGGGAATGAAATGGGCAGAAAAAAAATGTTCCAGTGGAGGAGAGATTAAAAGGAGAATACGAAAATTAAAAAAAAAAAAGAGAGACTATTATGCAGCGCAAACGAGTACAAAAAAAAAAAACATATAGAGGCGGCAAGCACGGCTTCCCTCAATTAAGACGGAACGTAAATAGACAAGAAAAACCACTGTTAACAGCTCTCAAGAAAACAACGAAGCGGACTCACCTAGCCAGGATGATTACCAGAAATGATTTAGACGAGAGACAAGAAAAAAAAAAGGGGGGGGGGGGGGGTAGCGAAAACCAGAGTCCCAAATGAACTGTCAGATAGATTAAACGGCCCGGACTCGTTTCGTGCACTGCTGTAAGCGAACGTTACAGGCACCTCGCTCCTCGCATGGAGGCGAAAAAAAAGAAAAAGAAAAGAGAGACAAGAGTTGACTCGCCTAATCTTCTTTTCCTGGCCCCAGGAGAAGTAATCGCGGCGGCTGATTAACTCCCGCAAAATTTCTTTCCACCTTTCAATTCTTGCTTTGTCAATTTTTTTTCCTTTTCATTCCTTTCTTTTCTTCTCTCACTCTTTTTTTTTCACGTCTCCTTCACTTTCTTCCTGTCCGCCACGGTGGATCAGTGGATACGGTGCTCGGCTGCTGACCCGAAGGTCGAGGGTTCGATCCCGGCCGAGGCGGCTCGCATTTCCATGAAGGCGAAATGGCAGAGGCCCGTGTACTGTGCGATGTCAGTGCACGTTAAAGAACACCAGATGGTCGAAATTTCCCGGAGCCCTCCACTACGGCGTCCCTCACAATCAAATCGTGGTTTTGAAACGTAAAACCACGCATATAATCATATTATTCTCATTCTCTTCATTTGAACGCCGCAATAAAAGGAAAGGCAGGAGGAATAATGCCAAAAGCCTCAAACTTCTGAGACCGAGCGCATAAACCTTTTTTTTAGTATACGTAAGTGTGGTTTGCAACCAGCCGGCCGCCTTCACCAACCAACCAACCGACCAATCAATCAATCAATCAATCAATCAATCAATCAATCAATCAATCAATCAATCAATCAATCAATCAATGCTGCGTCATATCAGCCTGACGAGGTAGCTACCGGTTCAATTGCCTCAATTACAGCACACACGGGCAAAAGGAAAACTATAGGAAACAGCTAGAGGCGTTACGCCCAACAGAAAAACAAACACTGGAAAAGAAAACTCGGAAATAGGAACATAAAATAGCCAATATGCTGGACAACGATACAACTGCAGAAATCACGAATGGTTGTTGCGAGATTTCCCCGCGTACGTTCGTTTTTTTTTTTTTTTTTTTTTTTTTTTTTTTTGTTGCTTCCCTCTCGGTGGTCGAACTGCCGTTACGCAGTATTATCACACCATCTCGACTATTTTGATGCACAGCATCTACATTCGTGGTAAATAAATTTAAAAAAGATCTCATGTATACCAACGCCTGGCAGTGAGAGGGCCATTCTAAAATCCAAACGGTCATCTGCAAGGTTATGACGCCATCTGCGCCAGGCACAAAGATATGATTTCACTTTCTGCGCAAGAGTATACCGAGGATACCGTGGTGAACTCCACAAAAACTAGGAGGACGATTGAGCTTCGCCTTCAAGAGTAGATCGGGATAACGTAATCAGGCATCGTGCGCATCGCCATCTCAATCGCTATAGCCTTGCTTCGGTACTCGGTGCATGCCTTGCCTCAACTATGAGGCAAGGAAACGAACGTCTGTGCATGTAAGATTGGCCGTTTCAAACTATCATATAGGATACCTAAAGTCCTTAGATTTTTCGCCAGCTAAACAAAACAAACAATTAGTAATCGTTGGGGTTTTAGGTCCCAAAACCACTATATTGATTATGAAGGACGCCGTAGCGGAGGGCTCCGCAAAGCCCGACCACCTGGGATTCTTTAACAGGCGCCTAAATTTAAGCACCCGGGCCTCTACAGAATATCGCCTCAATCGAAATGCTGTTGTCATGGCCGGCATCAGATCCCGCGAACAGCGGGTCAGCAGTCGAACACCATTGAACAAAACAAACAGAATAAGTTATTTGGGAAGACCATCCTCAACTGCTCCTCCATTACCGCTCCCAGAATTTCTGGCATATACTGCTTTATGATATCATCGCTCTGCCATATTCCAGCGAATGTCGATATCATAAATAAGACACAGATATACGAGACAGAGGCGAATTCCCGGCAAACGAAACACTGCTTTCCTTCATACCTATTCACGAAAAGAAAAAAAGAAAGAATTCTAACGGAACAGCCGAACGTATTACGCCAAGCGGCTGTATCAAATTGTTCATCAATGCGATCGAAGCGGAACTTACAACAATAAACGAACGAACTCACAACGCGAAATAGTTGATCAACGCATCAAAGCAAGGCAATATAATAATAATATAATATCTGGGGTTTTACGTCCCAAAACCACGATATGATTATGAGAGACACCGTAGTGGAGGGCTCCGGAAATTTTGACCACCTGATGTTCTATAACGTGCACTGACATCGCACAGTACATCGGGCCTCTACCATTTCGCCTCCACCGAAATGCGACCGCCGCGGCCGGAATCGAACCTGCGACCTTTGGGTCAGAAGCCGACAAAGCAAGGCCAAACCAACGAAAAAAATGAAAATAAAAGAAGACACTGTCGCCGTAATGAAACACAGTGGATACGGTAAAACGGGGCGAATGCGGTGAAATAACTCGGAGCCCGAAACAAGTGGCCCCTGCAGCGGCACTGGTTAATCAGCCAGAGAGCCCCACGCTGGATAGCTTCCACGCGCGAGGGAGCACTCCGCGGGAAGAAAATTAATGGCGCCAGCCGCCGCCGCCGCATACAAAGCGAGTCAGCACCGCGCGCGCGTATTGGCTTAAAAACGCGCGAAACGCCGCAACCGACGCAGATGGCGCCACCAGAGCTAGCGCGCTTGCTTTCAGCCGCAAACTTCCCGCGTCATGCTACTCTCGCTAAAACAGTAGCGATGCCACGAAGCCTTTCTGCTTTTTTTTATCCCCTATTTCTTTTTGAGGCAGGCGGCGCACGACGGAAATTGAATTCCGCGGCGCCGCAATTTGTTCTAGGCGGACAGTAATTAACAGGCAAACGGGAAGGGACCAGTATATGCTAATTATTTGCACCTTGCGGCTCCGCCGCTGTAGGCTAGACCTTGTTTAATTGTTGTTTTGTTGTGCCATTTTACTTATTCGATGAAAACTTCCGCAATTAGTGGGCGAAATTTTATATTTGTTTTAGACATATGGGATTTAAACGTTTTGCGATGGTATACAGCCCGGGATGGCACGGAGGTGCTCCTCGATTGGACGTGCTTATGCGGAAGTGGAGATGACCAATGGGGTATTTTAATAACAAAAATGGTCGAAGCTTTCTTGTCTAAGTTTGGCGTAGATAGAAACAAAATCAACGGGAAGGCATCGCCAAACCAAAATATATACAGCTACTCGCACCTGTGGAGAGCTGTGTAACGATTCAGCATTAATCAGTGTCTGCTCCTTAGTGATTATCCTTTTACACAAGAACCCAGGTTTTCCACTCGACTAGTGGGGGGTGACCCAGCCAGTAGCGAGGACGTGGGGGGCGCTCTCAGTAAGCCGGAACTAACAGTGCGCAACAAAATAAACCTGTCATTGCTGACAAAATATGAAAGTTTGTTCACGCAAGGCGCGTTGCAGCAGTATAATGCATGTCTAGAAAAAAACTGAAGCCAATAATAAATGTTGCTAGAGTATGCCACACGGAGACGGAGATAGGAGGGGGTCTGCTTCCGCTTTCTCTTCCCACGTAACTGACACCTTTTCTTACCCCTGCTCTGCAAGCACAAACGATATATATATATATATATATATATATATATATATATATATATATATATATATAGTCTCGCGGCATTGCAATGTCTCCCCTGACCCCACGACGGGAACAGAGCGCGTGTAACAATCGTACATCAACCCGGAACTAAAACAAAACGCATGCAAGTTGAGACGACAAAGCTTGCAAAAAAGGAAACGCATCGAGATTAGCATCAGATATCGCAAAAAAGAAAAAAAGACAATACAAAAACAAGGGCGCCACGAAACAACTCTCACTGTTTACAATGTTCTCCAGCGTCACCGCCGACCACTGTCAGCCCCCGATCCAACCGTATAAATCACTGCCGCTGGCACCGCGAGCCGTAAATCAAACCAGAGCAGCGGTACATGCATCTTTGTTCAGAGTTCATGGTTCACCCCGGCAGCACGCAGTATAAATCCACGTTACACCGCGCTCGAGCGGCTTAAGCCTTTCACGCGTCGTTTCGGTCTTTCGACTTTTGTTTTACTAGCTTTCAAAGTCATTATTCATGTTGTGCAACGGACGTTGGACACGCATATACGTGTCAAGCTTCTCTAACCAGCATCGACAGGCCCCTCTTCAGCTGAGTCCTATAGGGGGTATGCACTGAGCCTTCATCCACAAGGGGGCAACACGAGCGCCGCGCCATTTTGAAGGTCCGTTTGTACGCGCTGTCCTGCTGTCCGTGCTCCGGCGTGCAGGAAGTGTTCCGGAGGTCTCTAGACATCCAAGTTTCCGTACGGATCTCGGACACAGCGCGGGCAGCGAGTTTTTTGCGCATGCGGCGAGCGCGCGGACCTCCAAAATGGCGACCCCAACGCTAGCGATCCTCGCGGATGACGTCAAGTGCATACCCCCCTATAGCTATATATACAGTATATATGTCTGCAGAAGGCTGGGCATTATTGGGTGAGGAGGTATATGAACAAAAATGACCACGCAATAAAGACGTCTAATATAGACACGTTGAATGTGCCTATATATTCCGCTGGTGTAGTTTTGCGTCCATGCACTATGGGAAGCCATACCACCCCGTGGGCCATGTCGCATAGCTTTGTATTTTCCTTTCAGATACCCCCCATTATATATATGGTAGCACGCCTTTCTGGTTAACCTTCCTCGCCGTTTGCCCTTTTGTTTCAATTCTTCCTCCGAAACGAACGGGGCGTAGTTGTGTGAAAAACGAGACAAACAGATTGATGTCCACGATGAATCGAGCATGCATACCCTTGTCCCCAACATGAAGAATGCAAGCAGGAAAACGGCCATGAGATGAAGACACGTAGAAGACAAACCGAGGCAAACAAACCATACATTTCGGTCGTTTATTTATTCTCACTGAAGAATTCTTAGAGAATCGAAAACTAGAGAGAGAGATAGACGTGAGGGACACCCACGAGGGGGGCGGTGCCGTACGCGAACACCCCATACATCCGTGAAACGACGTGAAACGCCTGTTATATGATGCACCACTCCATCATAGCGTATAGAGCGAAGGAGTGTGGTGGATGCGTGCGTGCATACGATTCCTGGAACGTGCACCTCAAAGTATCAAGGGGAAAGATGGCGACACTGAGCGGTGAAGAAGCGTCTGTGCATGCCACCCCGACCCGGCAATCTAGAAACCGAGCGATACACAACCCCACTATATGCACGCCTTTCTCATCCCAATGCAGCGCGACCATATGGAAAGCAGGGAGCTGTGTGTTCTTGATGTGCCATCCGTGGAGTGATGCGCGGGCGTATAAAGAAAAAAAAAAAAAAAAAAAAAAAAAAAAAAAAAACTAAGAGACGTTCTCCTCTCGTCTTTTACGCATCTTCGTTCTTTTCCTTGTTTCTTAATTCCTCTCAAAGGAAGTATAGGTACAAAAGGCATGAGAACGATGAAATGCCGCTTTGTATGCGCGCAATGCACGCATTCGCGCAGAACTGCCCTGCGTAGCCTCCCGTACTGTATTCGAGGCGACCACGGGGTAAAAACGGTTCGCCGTCCGATATCGCAGAATCACCCGCACGAAGTGACATTTTGACGTGATTCTACCGTATTGTTGTTGCGTCCAAGAGGGTTTGTAAGCTTTGCACCAGGACATCACACAATGGCGAACACTGCGTGGTGTAGTGGAGCAAAAGTTACACCACTTAAGTGTGCTAAACATCCGAGTGTTAGCAATTCTATATACCTAAATAATGTTTTCCATTAAATTGATTTTTCAAGGTGTTTCATTCTTCTGGAACAATCGCGCTTGGTAGCTGCCTTTCACCTACGGTGGTCAGTATAGTTTACTGTCAGAAAATCCGACGACCACGTGGACAAAGCTCTATCATCATCATCATCATCATGACCAGGTCTCGATGACACAAACTGCAGTGCGCCACTTAATATGGGCAGTCTCAGATACACGAGGCATTGTAATATATGGCGAATCCGTGAAATCTACCGTCAATTTCGAAATGGATCAGTTGTGGCCGAAAAAAAATCAAGAACAGATATTGTCCGCACTTAGAGCAGCGTCGAAATTGCGAAATGGTTTCACGCTAGCTGACACTGTAGGATGCATCTGTCGCATAAAGCGAGAGCGTTCACGTTACTGTATACACGGAGGCGAAAATGCGAATTCACCTTGAATATGGCGCGCCATTGAGTCGGAAAAGAGACACGAAAGCAAGGGTGCATGTATATGTGGAGAGTCTGGTCACGCTTTGCCGACCGTAGCGAAAACGGGGGTTCCCCCCCTCCGGAGCACGACACAGTCTAGAGAAATGAAGAGAGAGAGAGAGAGAGAGAGAGAGAAGCTGTGTCCGTAAACCCGAAGGCTGTATCGAAATCTCAAAGGGAAATCAGGGATACGCTGACGCTGCGCTGCGGGGAAAGTTGTCGTTACGTGGGCATTTGTACGTGTATGGCTGTGAAAGAGAAAAAATCGCGCAGCCTTAAAGCACAAGAAAGAAGGAAAGAAGGAAAGAAAGAAAGAAAGAAAGAAAGAAAGAAAGAAAGAAAGAAAGAAAGTGGGGACCGTGAAATGCACGCGAAATTGAGAAGGGAATCGCCTGCGGCCTGCGGAAATGTAAGTGTACAGAACGGAAGACGGTTTCCCCCAAAAAGAGCGCGCGCAGAGGAACCGAAATAAACTAACAAAAAACACAAAATGTTGCGGAGGAGGCCAACAAAGAGTAAGAAGGCACGCGGCGCATCGATCAACATGCAGTGTTGAAGAAAAAAGTGGAAGCTTGGATGATGAGAAGGATAATAATATATACACGGAGAAATTTCTTGCTAAACTACCCGGTTCTTGGCCAATCCCCCAGCGTGGGTGTGTGCCACGGTCTAAAGGATCTACTCTATTCTACTCTATACGGTGCATAGACTGGCGAGACGTTTCGGATCGGTCTCTTTTACGTATTGCAGTCGTGGCGCACAAACAGCCACCCGGCCACCGGGCGAGTCGTAAATCGAACAGGCTGCAAGTATAGAATGTTTGCGTGGACGCCGTTATCGATAACGCTTCTCCGAGATCACCGGTTGGGCTGTCGTCGCAGGGAACAAGATATACGGGCCTTTGGATGTTGACAAGCCCCCAAAGATAAGATAAAGACGCGCCTGTGGATGAAGTAAAGCGGCTGTGCAATCGATAGCCTTCGACAGCGACCGGGACGCCATGAAAAAGAACGACTATCAGGTCATTTTTAAAGATAAGAGATGTCTAAGATTACACGTTTATTTTTGTGAAGGGCGCGCGAGCAAGAATGAAAATAATGTATAAAGATAAAACACAAGGGGCACACGTGCACGTGTCCTGATTGGTTGACTACAAACCGCCTGTTAAAGGGAATTAAAGATATGTTCTGCGTACCAGACCACAGATATACGACATGAAACGCAAGAACTTAAAGCTTGAAATGGGTATAATCATACTCAACTTGTATCTTTGTTTTTGTGCATTATATGAAAGTGCATAAAATGAAGGTAGAAACAATCAGAGGCTTGAAGTATGCCTACAAGCATAAACACGTTCAAAATCGTTCTGCCTAAAAACCAGGAACTGAATTCACAATAAACTCCGTTGGCTGTAGCATTCTTTTCGATGGGGCGGCCACCTTGGCCCATAATATATACAGCAAGAGTAGTGACTAAAATTTGGTCACATACGAACAATCATAGCGTAAGAAGTTTTCCCGGATGTGGGGTTTAGTTCCGGTTTCAGTTACGTCACGCAGGAGGTGGAAGCGTAATCATGATGACACGAGGCAACGGCTTTAACTCGTACTCCGCACATGGGACCACTCAGAATGCCGCGAAGGAGCATTAAAAAAAAATAAAAAGAACCTACTCGGCAATCTTGATATTAATTCTGTGGGTAAGTTCAAAGATACCATATAACAACCACATGACGTCAGAAGAGCTTGCTCTATTTCATGTCTCCATTGCAGGACACCATCCACGATGCGAGGCCCGGCGACAAGTAGTAAGTATCCACTTTGAAGTACAGGGGGGGGGGGGGGTCAAAAGTTCCCAGGCCACGCTTCCATAGAAATACATGGGATAGTGGTCTGGGAACTTTTGACCAGCCCTGTACGTTCCGAAGCCATAAATGTTGCTCTCTGTTAACAAATGTTGCAAACCATGATCTTGGTCTCTGCTGCTCACCTCTCGCTGACTGCAACGGTGGGTGATGACGCGCGATACCTGACCAAATTCAACTACCGTTTTTGTTTCCACATGCACTGCCACTACTGGCTCATATTCACTATAGCCGTCGGCTAGTAACAACAATTATGTAATAATATCAGGGGTATTAATCCCCCCAAAATCACGCTGATTATGAGGGACGCCGTAGTGGAGGGCTCTGGAAATTTCGACCATCTGGTGTTCGTCACCGTGCACTGACATCGCGCAGTACAGGGGCCTCTAGGATTTTGCCTCCATCGAAACGCGACCGCCGCAGCCGGGATCGAAGCCGCGACCTTCGGGTCAGCAGCCGAGCACCGTAACCGCTACACCACCGCGGTGGACCACCGTCGGCTAGTAGTCGTGGCTGTGTGATGGCTTATGGCGAAGACTGTTGACTATTCAGTGTTACAAAAGCAGTGCCTTCATTGAACAATATATGTTCCAATACATCAGTTGTGCACCATATTTTGTTTTACTTTAGATAAGTTGAACTACAGGGCTTCTACAGCAATACAAGGATGCGTGTCGACACTCCTGTTACGTAAACTTTGTTTTATTGCTCTCGCTCTCGGTCGACGCGATCCCTTACTCACCCCCCCCCCCGCACGCGCGCACGCACGCACGCACGCACACACAAACAAACAAACACTTCTACCTTGTGCAACGGTCAAGACGCCGGTCAGCCAATCATCAGCATTCTCTACAGTTAACGTTCGCAAAGTCATTCGGTGACGCTCTTCCACTCGCAGCTTCGCGGACACGCGCTGCACACGGCTTTTCAGCCGTCCAAGGCACGCAATATTTTACTGCACCCTTCATTCCGTTTTAGCACCCCTTTGGGTTCGCTTCGCCACATCGCCTCGCTGCATCGCGGCGAAAGTGCACGCGCGGCGACACGCCATGCGCGGCTGTTTCGCGGTCGGAAACTCCCCTTTTACCCATTTGAATATTACGGAGGGGTCCGCGCGCGCGATCACGCACCGTCGCACACCGCAAGCAATCGCGTGTGGGTGCAAGGGAAGAACGAGGTAGAAAGAAAGAAAGAAAGAAAGAAAGAAAGAAAGAAAGAAAGAAAGAAAGAAAGAAAGAAAGAAAGAAACGTCCCTGCTGACGCCAGGTGACATGAAATCTACGTGGTGCATTCACTTGTTCCGTCGACTCGTGCGTAAAAGCGTAGACGATGCGAGTAGATGAAACTTGCTTGAACAATTGTGTCTAAACCAAGCAAAAAAAAAAAAAAAAAAACTGTAATAAAAAGGAAATACCAAAGTAAAGGAAAGAGTAGACACAATGTACTTAAAAGGTTGCGCAGATTTCTCGTAATTCGCCCCCCCCCCTTTTTTTTTCTTGTTCCGTTCTGTCTCGTCTTCACGGTTCTGGTGTTTTTCATTTCACTTATTTGAACTACTTTTTTTTTCCCGTTCGCCGTCGATATTGCGTCCTTACACGAAACGCGCCCGGGCACGCAAGAGACGCATGAGTGCATTTTTTGCGCACTGCACAATTTTGAGCGAAAATTTATTTATTTATTTATTTTTTAAAGGCTTGTCGTCAAATTTGTCCCTCGAGGAAAGGCGGCGACGCGGAGTTGCAGCGAGGGTGACACACATGCACGAGTGCGTATCGGCTCGATCTTTAGCGCCGGAGTCCTCAAACCGCCTGTCTCGCTTTTATTTTTCAATCTTTCTTTTTCTGTGCCCACCTTCACCGAACCCGAACAAAGCTGAGGAAGATCACGCTTTGTTTATTATTATTATTTTTTTTCGCTGAAACGCTTACGTCATGCAGCGCAGGTCGCTGTAAATTGGAAACACCGCGTCACAGCTCACTCACGCAGGCAGTAATGAAAAAGTCGCACGCACGAGTTGCCTTTGTGCTTTCGCCTAAGACGACCCGTGGGCGAGAGTTATTATCTTCTTTTTCTTCACAGTCGATTGCTCGATTCTTCTCAGGCGATTCTTCTAAGTCGGGATACCACCTAAGCCTAACTGTAACGGCTGTCATAATCACGTGATTCACACTGCTACAGGCTTATGCTTACCGGCTGCCAGATGGCGCACTCAGTAAACTATAAATAACCCTAAACGGACACTACTGTAACAGCTACATAAAAACATGTGGACTTACACACGTCTTGCACACCGCGAAGTAATTAATGAGACATCGCTTTACGATGTAACTGCCTGGCAGATTGCCATGATGTTTGTTCTTTCTGTTTTGCTACGTCATTCTGTACGTTCCAGCTTTTCCCATTAACAGCCAACCAAACTTTCCTTCCCTTAATGGATCGGCGGTCGCGCGCGGTACAAAATGGCTGCCGCCTAAACCTTGATTAATGCCCTGCAATAGAAGCCATCGAAGCAGAGCTATACGCTCGTTTAAATGGTTAACGCTATACTTCGTTTTCTAGCTAACTACAGCAACAACCCGACAAAGAAAAACGTGTAAGAGGCTATCAGTCCCGACTGTGCCCGTAAAAGGGTATCAACAGAACGACTCGCAAACCGACAGTCAAGTTAAGCCTTTCCGAAGTCGTAGCCGTAAAACTCCATCGGATCGGAATGCGACGCGTCCCCGAACCCGCACACCACACATCTCCACATCTCGAACCCTGTAACAACCTCACATAAAACACACGACAACTCGGCGGAAGCGCGTTTCGAGCACTTCAGGCCACACACAACGATCGTCGTAATGGTATAATGTACCGCGCCCTTTTCTGCTTCGGTCGCTAACTGTTACAAACGACCGCACGCGGCCGCCGCTAGAGAGGGCGCTGCGAACGACAAGCGGTCCACTCAGTCTAAGTGAGAGGAAATTTCCGACGGACGATTTCCGAGAGCTATAGAAAGGCGATCCAGAGATGGCCGACGAGGAACGGAGTGGCGTCGACGAACGAGCGAATAAAAAAAGGCGGCGGGCGATGCTAACTAAATTTACTTCGAGCTTCCACAAAAGAAGAAGAGGAAGAACAACAGAGGCGCGCCATTACTTTATACAGCTTCGAACTTAAGTGCACCGCGGCGCACTCGCACAGACTATACTATATAAAGAGGAAGAGGCTGCCGCAGTCGAAGAGGCGGCCAAAACGACGGAACGCCCAAGAAAAACACAGATGCCGGACCGTTTTCGGAAGTGAGGAACCGGAAATAACGGAACCAAGAAACGAAAAACGATCGCCATTGTGTTGCTGCCTGTTTGATTTTTTGTCGTCTGCTAAAAGAGTGGGCGCCGTCTGCCGTTTCCGAAGCAGACGACGCCCATTGTCTTCGGTGCGCAAGAAAAGATATAACGAACACAGCGCCACAGGCGGCGCATCAAGGAGATTAACAGCTTTTCCGCCTTCGTGAAGTGCTAGCTCTTCTTGCCTTTCGAAGAAGAGTCGAGAAGGCACCGCGAAGGAAGCCGGCCGCAATCGTTTGTTTGTTTTTGCGCACTTCTCGAACAAGACGCCGACACAGGCGCCGTTTGTTCGAGCGTTCTGCTTCTTTATACCGAGTGCGTGGCGTGCTTGCGCCCCGGTAGGGGGTGCCAACACAATTGTTTATCCGAGTGATTCATTGAATGCCCGAATGGCGGCCCGGGAGAGTCGATAAAACGTGATTAGGTTCACTTCGCGTCGAACGTTAAGCATTACGTGTAACGTAGCAGTGAGAGAGGAAAACGATTCCTGAGGGAGATGGTACGATTTTCGTCGTTAATGTTATTGGAGTCGGTGACCCATCAGATAAGAGTTGAGAGGAGGTAGCTTTCGATCGAGAGACGGGCCGTTAAAAGTGCTCCAGTTCGCGATGCGACGGTAAGTTGGAATGGCGCAACCGATAAAGAAGAGCTGTATAACTGGGACTGAAGATTTGCGCGTAGCGATGTGTATACTGACTGGCTTCGATTCGTTCTTGGCTTGGTACGTCTGTTTTATCGCGAGGCAAGCTCAGCGACCTACGGCACATTTGTGTCAACGTTAGAAGAGAAGTTGAATTAGGCCAAGTTGTTAATTACCTGTACGACATGTTTACAGTGCTGTTTTTACATAAAACAATGTTCGGCGCCTCTCGCCCCCTCACCACAGGTTTCCCTCGACCTTCCACTCGCCACGGGGATTACTCGCTCCCTCGCCACCGCCGATGCCTAGCTCTTTCACGAGTGTCGCGATACTCGGCGGCGGCGACACTTTCCACCAATCGCTGTGCCCCTTTGTCTATGACGTAGACATCGCGCTAATGCCTGTATTCAGCAGTTGCCCTTTGGATACACTATGGGACAGGACGCGTGTGCTTAACTCGGAGGAAGCAAAGCGGGAATTGAAGGAGCGCCAACGCGCTCAAACGCGCGAATGGGCGCGAAAACTACGTGAAGCAGCTGTTGCAGAACCTGCAGCCGCAGTCGCTGGCTTCCACTTTTACAGTTGTGCAAGGGCTCTCGAGTTCGTTTTCTTGCAAAGTTCTATTGTTTCAGTACACTCTAAGGAATAAAAGAAAGAGTCCTTTGACTCTTTTTTGAGAGTTCTGGCTTGCCACATATATGACTCTCTTTAAAGAAACACGTCAACACTTTACTCTGCTCGGAGAGTCGTGTGACCTACATGACAGTTAACATGCCTCTTCAAAGAGAGACACATGCGTGTCAAGTCAGGACTCCCCGAAAGGAGTCAGAAGAGTGTAGAAGAGTGCATCGCGTGTCTTAAGAGTGTAGAAGGTAACACGCCATGCAGCAAGAGTAGAAAGAAACAAAGTCGACTAACTTAGGGTTATACGCTTTAAATACTGCTGTGAGTACCACCGGAGTAAACGTGCCCAGCTAATCGTCAAAGCCGTGACGTCAACGCTTACGTCACTATTTACAAAGCCACCGTACATCGGCGACATAACAAAGGACAAAGGAAACAAAAACAAGGAACGGAAACGAAAAATGAAAACAATATCTAACATGACAACGTAGGAAAATATATACACGCAAAAAAAAAAAACGAAAACAAAAAAGAAACGAACGAAAAACGAATGTCCTGTCAGCCGGCTTTGCTGTAACCACGCCCACCGTAACGACTATTCTTCTGGCATCATTTCCAGCCACGGACACCAGGTGCATCTATTTATCTTTTCCTTAAAACACACCGGTATCGTCTATCTCATCTTTTCCCGCTCTTCTGGATCACACGCATTCCTCGGACACCGTTCTTTTCGGTCGAAGCCTTTCAACCGAAACCTTCCGAGGAATTCGCTCTCCGCGGCCTAGAGTAGCTTCCGGTTCGTGACAGGGTCATTACACACACAAGCCCGAGACAGGGGAGCAGCGTACCGCGAGCGCCTATAACAAATAATACCTCTTTGACGATTGTCTTTCATCGCTGATGTGGACACGATGATATAGGCACGCGGTGGTATATCAAAGTGACTACAGACTACACCAGCTCTTTGACAAATAAATTTTCTATTGCGTGTGAACTTATATATATGTATCAGCGCTTGAAACTATCTTCGTGAACAAACATACGCTATAGGTGTGGCGAGGATCTCAGTGCTCGTATACTAAAGCAATGAGGGTGGCGATCATCAATATCCCGAAATCGGTGATCGATGATAGGAGTATTCCTGGGTACATAAAAGGGAGAAAAAAAAAAAAGAACACCGGTGCCGGTGGAGGTTGAAAGAGAAGTCGGTTGGTGGAACCGAACTATTGCGAAGCGCATAAAAAAAAAAAAAGAAAAAAAAAAGAAAAAACAGAATGGATTTGAAACAACAAGAGAAAAGTTCAAACAGTGAGTGTTTTTTTTTTTTCTATCAGTAGTATATAGTTTCTATCTCTCGAAGCTGAAAATTGAAACCGAGTGCAGCGCCGTGAAGATAACAGATGAAGCGGATAGAGCCGAGTTATACAGCCAACGTAGTAGCTCATCCATGCAGGCAATCGGAAAATACAGAGGTATACGAGCTTCTTCCGTATAAAGCCCTTGAAAAATATGAAGTAGCGCCGCCTACGTCTCTTCGCCTCTGCCTCCTCTCCTAGCAGCGGCAGCAGCGCCTCTAGCGTGTCCTCCAGGAAACTACGGATCTTTCCCGCTGTAGTCAAAAGCGCTTGTCTCTGCTGTTGTACCTGTTTTTCTGCTACCGCTGGTACAGCAGGTAGGAAGAACGAGGCATCCAGGACCACCGTTCGAAACACACTCAAACGCGGTCGACCTCGCACCGTTCACTGATGAAGTAAACAACCCACACGCATACGAACAAGATGGCGCTCGCACGATCTTTCAAAAAGCTAATGCGCCAATCTTAAAAACTGGCATAGCGCCGCCAAGTTTGCAGTGGCGCTGCCATCAGGAGCGAGAACTTTCACGCACTAACGGATTGTGTACCGTACGTTTTTGTACCTTGGGACACCATGAAATACTTGCCACTTGCTTCTGTATACATTACATTGTCGTATTTATCACCATTTTTCACACTCTTTATTTCACGGACTTTTCCCACTGCGTTGCTTAGAACCGCAACATCCTCAGACGCTCTAGCGGAAGAATTACACAAGCACCTCTTTCCGGCCGATAGCCGTGTTACGCGAGCTTCGCATCTCCGCTAACTCCATTTGCAATCTACAAATCATACGGGAGAGGAAGTGCCTGTACGCTGACACGAATGGCGCTACTTTAGTTATCTTTCAAATACCTCACTTCCGTACCCCAGCGCCAGGTTCCTCCCCTAGTGGCCGTTGAAGGAAACATCATGTGACCTGCAGTGTAGATGAAGCGCGAGCAGTCACTGTTCCCGCGCAGCAGCCAGCTCTCGACAGCGCGCGCGTTGACGGTAAATAGACGGGTTGCCGCTTGCTGCAGGCGTATAGTAGTTAGGAGTAAGGGGGGGTGAGGGGGTTGACGATGCTGCTCTCGGTAGAGTCATGCTCCGGCACTCCCGCTGATTGCCCCCTAATTACAGGCGTGCGCGAGAAGTGTCGATCCCCGCCGCGTTCGTATAATCACCCCCCCCCCCTCCCCTGCTCCCGCTATCCTCGTAGATACTCACTCGTTCTACCGATCCAACATAGCGAGGCGACCGATCAGCGGCGCACCCTGCGTTGAGGACAACATTAACGTCGGCTCTTACGTTTTTTCTTTCGGTAGATGCTTCGTCATCTTCTGTCGCTAACGGTTGTACTTAAGATGAAGCATGCGCGATCATCGCGACTAATACGGGGCCGTGTCTGGCCAGTTCGTGTCACTGCGGCAGAGCCATCGATTTTTGTTAATGACAAAACGCGACTTCTATAAGCGTCGCTCTTCTTATACAGCCGCGATACGACACACTTTTACATTTTTTTTTGTTCTTAATGCACGGTACACGCAAGTGAGGAGCTTTCTTACCGTAATTATAACCTCTTTAGAAACCCGTCTTTAACGGGGAAAGGCAGGGAAAAAAAAATGCTGGAGCCGATGAGTAGGCCAATAGAGGGGGAAAAAAATGCGTGTGGGACTTAACACGCCGCGCATATATCAAGTCATCAAAATCTGCAGCCCTGGAAGCTCGCATCGAAGTCAGATGTGAGCTAACAAGAAAGAAAGGGGAGTCGTGAAGTGAGGAGTACAAACGACGCTTTACACCGTCGGGTGGGGTGTATATTCTCTCTCCCTTAACCCCATTACTCCTAACCACCGAAAAAGCAGAGTTTATTGCGCCGTTAGGGTGTTTGGCAAGGCCATTGACAGGCTACACAGGTACCGATTATATCGGCTAAAGCAGGTCACAGCGGCGCTGACACAATCCCAACAACGACCGAATCGCTGCGCCTATGCAGTCCTAAAGGACTTATATACACTTGCAAGGAGGAATAAAAATTAAATGGCTACGTTTAACCGTTCCGGAAGATATATACGACAGGTTATGAGAGACATCCGCATATAGTGAAGTGGGTCTAGATCACACGTCTCCCGCATGCGCCCCGCGATCCTTTCAATAGAGGCCCGCGGCCCACCCATGACTGTCTTCGTCTCATATATATCTTTTTACTTAAATTTTCTTAAGAATGCCGATAAGGTATACAGGCATGACAGGTATTAAACATTCTTTTCCGTGAGGCAACCCATGTGGTCACAATATACTGAAACATATCCGTGTAACAAAAAGCTACATTTCGCAAATCGGCGTCCGGATTTCAGCTATTCTGCTGATCAGGTATCGATGTTTCTCAAATACTGACTCCAAACCCCTTTAGGAACTGACATATAGATGAAATATGGGAAATGCTTCCTTTGATTTCAAATGATGGCAACGTTAGTTGATACCTTGTGCACCCCCCCCCCCCTTCTTTCCACTGTCTTTACTGCCCCGGCTCCTGGGACTGCATTTGGTGACTGCGGCCCGCTGGCTCAGGTGAGTTTGAAACCTCTGATCTATATCGTTAGGCTAAACCAACTGGGCTTCAAAGGTACGGGAGTGGCGGTCAAATACATGACCCCTCCCCCCTCCCTTTCTCTCTGTCCAAGTGCTCGAAATGGGATGCGGCAGCAGCCGCTAATCAAACCCGCTAATCTCGAATGCGCAAAAAGGAAGTAATTAATTCCAACCCTGAGAAGGTGCTGAAACCGGGCGTCTGCCTCCAGTGTAAGACGTATGTATTTACTTTATTTAAATAAAAAAGGTGACGCAGGCCACCCGACTTTCCGGGCTGACCGTGCACGCTCTGTAAGTGCCACCTTAAGTGTCACCTCTGTAAGTGCACGCTCTGTAAGTGCCACCTTAAGTGTCACCTCTGTAAGTGCACGTCATAAGTGCCACCTTATTATGCAAATAGAATCCTTTTTTGGACTTTCCAAGAAACGATCGGTCTCATCGACGTATATGTAGTTCGGATGGAATGTTGAGTGGTATGCTGTCTCATAGTGTTTTGTATGTTCTGCACCTGTCGCGTACTGGGTGCTTCATTCTTTCATTATATCCATGGAAAAACATGATAGGCGTATATCACCAAGCATACCCCTACAGTACTAACTAAAGCACCTATCTCTTCCTCTCTCATATGCCAACAACACAACGACAACAACAACGACATCATCAGCAGCAACAACACCGCGACAACAGCAGCAGCATCAACGACCACAGCAACTACAACGACGACGACAACAACGAAGACGACAACAATAACAACAACAGTAGCAGCAGCGAACAAGAACAAGCAACAGCAACAACGTCGACGACAATCGGCAAATTAAGATCACTCCCGAATTCGACCCCATTCGGAGTTGATAAAGACCGGAAATGACGAAGGAACGATTCCAGCGTAGTTCCGCCTTCGATATCCAGGGCGGTGTCGCTTACCCAGACCAACACGTGCCCATTCGCCACGCGGGATGACACCGGCGCATCGAACGCTCACTGCATGACGACTATATAGCGCAGGCATCGATTTGAGATTAAGCTGGACCCTGCGTTCAGGTCAGACTGAATCCATAGAGAACACGATCACAGATACGTATTCAAACCGAGTTTCCGCAAATAAACGCCAGCGATCGATGAAAAGAAAGCTCATCTGTGGTGACCCCGACGGACAATACTTGGCGTGGAAAGTGTTTGAATTACAGGGTATGGTAGGCGAAATCAATATATGCGCCTATATATACATATATATATATCCGGAAGCCTATACAGAACACTTTCGAGGTGGACACAGTGTTCGCAGCGGCTCCATTAATATTAATGTGTACGCTTGTCTCGGTCACATTCAAAAGCTCCTCATTTACGTAAGCATAGATATATGGAAACAGGCCTCACTCAATGCAGATTCCGAATATTCCTGTGCTGCGTACGGTTAGACATCTGTCAGCTTTTTTCTTTCTTTTTTATTATTTTTTTTTCGGGACGGCTAGCACCTTTACTAATAAGACATTGATACAAAAAGTAGAACAATGACATGCGAGTGGAGTAAGAACAGCGAGCTTGCATCGATAACCGCAGGTATTGCCTATGCAAGATCTACATGCATGCGCTCTCATTCTCATTTTTCAAGTCCCCTCGCTTATCGGCGATTCTTGATGCGCTACACTACACCATACTATCAGAATACTGGCCATCCCGCTCTTCATTAATAATAATAATATTTGTTCGCGTTTCACTTCCCAAAACCACAATATGATTATGAGGGACGCCGTAGGAGGGCTCCGAAAATTTCCACCACCTGTGTTTCACCTTGCAAGAACGGACATGCCCATCTGAACTTCTAAAAACCTGAAGGATCCTTGCTAGTTTCCATAGTTGCCTAGGTGACGTCTCGGAATGCACAATAACGATGTCGCCTTCCTTTAAGTCCGTGGCTGGTCGATTGTCCTGCAAAGTGTACAGATCGGAGTTGCAGCAAATATTCTTTTCGCCACCGCTTCCAAAAATTCTCGGTTAGAAGCTTTCTGTAAGCATGTCGGCGAATGGTATCAGATCGTCTTGAGTTGGTGTCAACTTCGACCGTGTCATATGGCACAGCAGTTAGTCGACGTCCAAGCAATAGATCAGCTGGAGTCAAAGTGCACGGTTCAGCTTCGTCCGTCTCGACAGAGGTTAGAGGCCTAGAGTTGATTACTGCTTCGACCTCTGTCAGCACTGTCATAATTTCTTCGAAGTTGAGGCAGGCTCTGCCGAGAATCTTACGCAGCGAAATCTTCACCGATCTGATCAGTCACTCCCACCATCCGCCCCACCATGGTGCATTGGGCACTATAAACTTCCAGAGAATACCGCTTGGCGGTGAGATGGTTGGCGACGTGCTCTTCCTTGAACATGCGACATAGTCGTTTTAAATCCGCTGACGTCTTTTGAAAGGTCCTCGCGTTGTCCGAATAGATAACGCGGGGCAGTCCCTTCCGGCTGACGAACCGTCGCAAGCATAATATGAATGTTTCAGCTGTCATGCTGGAGACGAGCTCAAGGTGAATTGCTCGCGACACAGCACAGGTGAAAAGTGCTACGTAGCACTTCGTGTCGCCGTCTTGCGTGCGTGCTAAGAGTGGGCCGGCGAAATCTACACCAACAACCTCGAAAGGGTTTGTTGGCTCTATCGGGTGACTTGGCAAAGGCGCTGTTGGAGCACTTCCTGGTCTGGCTGCGAACCGTTTGCACACGTTGCAACTGCGTATAACAACAGCTCAGAGAGTAGCACTCTCTGAGCTGGGTGAGCGTCTCTCGTACACCGCCGTGTAGGACTTGCGTTCTTTAACGTGCACCTTAATCTAAGTATTGCGGTTCCCTAAGTGCACACGTAAAATTTAAGTACACGGTCCTCGAGCATTTTCGCCTCCTTCGAAAAAGCGGCCGCCGCGGTCGAGATTCGATCCCGCGACCTTCGGGGCAGCATTCGAGCACCGCAACCACTAGACCAACGAGGCGGGTCATTCTTCTCCACTCGTGCAACAGAAAGTTCTATTAAGCCGAGCACAATTCTTTCTTCACAACAGAAAACAAGCTCGTACCGAGGCGAATCCGGCACGTTGAACTGTGCTCCAAAAGATACACGGGCACGCACGCAAGACAAATATACGTGCACACGTGCACACACCGACAGAAACACACCAACAAACACATGTTTAAACTTACAAGCAGGCACACTGGCGAGCAACTACGACATAAAGAGCACACGTTGTGCGCACAAAGGGAGAATTCATTTCGCTGTCTCCCATTCGTCGTCGGGCGTTCCTCACTGAACGTTTTGCTTTTTCAAGTTCTTCTTATCTATTACGGGCTGGGCGTGACACGGAGGGACGCGTACGTGCCGCGAAGAACGCCCACACGAGACCGCGGTCGTAACCTCGGGCTCGTTATTCAATCGCCTGATGGAAGAGGAACGCGCCGCCGCCTGCAGGACCGCACACGCCGCGCTATAATAGCCCTGAGGGCATGGAGCCCGCTTCTTTCTTTTGTATTGTTTTTTTTTTAATAAAAAAAATAATACATATGTACCAACTTTGGTTTCTGCTATTCGTCGTCTACCCACCCAGGCGGAGCCAGAAGCGATAAGACCCGCCACGGCGCGAACAAAGACCTATGTAGACCGCTATGAAAATGAACTTTAAGGAGTCTATATCTGGTCGACAGACTATACCTCTTAATATAGATTTTTTTACAGAGCTCTTTCTGGTACACATAGACCGTCAACAAGTCTATCTGCAACACTGGACCATTTAGACATTTGCGAATTCAAGGAAGACTCTATTTTTCTCACTCTGATGTCTTAGATAAAAAATAAATGGAGCAGAGTTATCACTGTTCAATGCTCAACACGAGAAATATATAATCAATGAGAGACAGTCGCCATCGGCCAAACGGGCAATACCATAAAAAAAGGTATATGGAATTAGCGCGTCATATTCGACAACACATTCGGTTATTATAAAAACACATGATCATGAATCACGAAATGCTGTGGTTATGTCGCCAATGGTTATAGCGCCAAATACGGGAAAGTAAAGCACTCAGTGCCCAGCACTTAGTACGCGTGTATTACTGTCTCTCACTTTGAGCTGTTCTGGCGCAATGTTCATGGAACAAACAGCCCACCTAAGAAGGCTTCTGTAGTACGGTGCCGCCGCGGTGGTATACATAATCTCCTACAGGCCATGCGCTAAGGTGCTCGGCTGGTGACCCGAAGGTCGCGGGTTCGCTCCCGGCCGCGGCGGTCGCATTTCGATGGAGGCAAAATGGTAGAGGCCCGTGTACTGTGCGATGTCAGTGCACGTTAAAGAACACCAGATGGTCGAAATTTCCGGAGTCCCTCCACTACGGCGTCTCTCATAATCATATCGTGGTTTTAAAACGTTAAACACCAGATATTATGATTATGATTATTATTATTATTATTATTATTATTATTATTATTATTATTATTATTATTAATATTATTATTATTATTACTATCATTATCATCATTATTATTATTAGCACGGTGTGCCAGCAACCAGCGGTATCTTGGCACAAATCTTTAGGTGTTGCTACCATAATAATTATTATTATTACAAGACTGCACGAGAACTCATGGCACGGACATGTCTACGGTGTTGTGCAGAGAAGAAAGCACTGCAGCGGTGTGCTGATTCCTGCCAGCGCCGTCCGACGGGGTGCCCCGTAAGCATCGCATTGATGCGAACAGTGCAACGATACACACACGAAAACGCGCAAGACAGATCGGGACACATCCCCCGCAGGGGCCCGTACCGGAAGTGGACCACCGGGAGCTTGGACACGCGCGCTTCCGATTATCCGGAGAAGAAGAAGAAGAGATCTATATACGTATAATGGTGACCCGCGGCTATGTGGTCAAGCCACGCACCGGTAAGCTGATATATATATATATATATATATATATATATATATATATATATATATATATATATATATATATATATATATATATATATATATATATATATATATATATATATATACCGATACTCGTTACACGACATGTCCA
>JALIZH010002641.1:0-14352 GCA_030522465.1 Rhipicephalus appendiculatus
AAGCTCCGGAGGTACATCATCAAAGACGTGATGGTGGTTGGTTGCATGTGGTCAAACGATATGCATGTGAGACCATATCGCGATGCCATGTGTCGTATGGCATCGCGATCGTCATCGTCATCAGCGTCATCGTTATAACGCATAGTGGGTACATTCCATGTGGTGTGCCGTGATGGCAGCGTCATCGTCATCACACAGGGAGATACTGCTGGTTACGCAGGTGGCTACTACGTACTACAAACTACAAGGGACGCACGACCCACGGCAAAGACGTGATGGTGGTTGGTTACATGTGGTCAAACGATGTGCATGTGAGACCATATCGCGATGCCATGTGTTGTATGGCATCGCGATCGTCATCGTCATCACGGCACACCACATGGAATGTGGTGTGCCGTGATGGCAGCGTCATCGTCATCACGCAGATGGCTACTACGTACTACAAACAAGGGACGCACGACCCAAGGCAAAAGGAGCTTCGCCCCTAAAATACAAAAGACAGAAAACCCAAGTAAGAAATCTAAGGAAACGATACTGAAGAACTATCACTAGTTGCGCGCGCTGATACTTTCGAGGAACCTTAATTCCTTCTCGGATAGAGACAAGGAAGGCTTGCTCACGCATGAGTCCTGTTCGCGTGCCATTTGCGCTTCCCGTTTCTGACATTGTCAGAAACGGGAAGGATGGGTTTCTTGCACAGCATTGCACTGTGTGCAACTGTGCGCCTCTTTTCGAGGATACAGAGACGCTGTATAAGCACCGAGATGATCGCACCGGAATCATCGTCGAGGCTGCGCAAATGGCACGCGAACAGGACTCATGCGTGAGCAAGCCTTCCTTGTCTCTATCCGATAAGGAATTAAGTTTCCTCGAAAGTATCAGCGTGCGCAACTAGTGATAGTTCTTCAGTATCGTTTAATTAGATTTCTTACTTGGGTTTTCTGTCTTTTGTATTTCTGCCTTACTCATCTTTGCACTGCTCAATTTCGTCACATGGTTTTTGTCTCCTATATATGTTTTCGCGCTCTGCACGAGAAACTCAGTTGGAAGTTAGCGCTCGTCTTTGTTGTCCTTTTGTCGTCGTTCTGAGCTCGCGCTATAACAATCGTAATTGTTTTGAAAGCGGAGCTGTTACCCGCTGGTGTCTACCAGATCGCAGCGAGCGTAGACCGAGCACGTATTCCAGCAAAAAAGAAAGAAAGAAAGCAACAACAGCTGCCCTTTCGCCATTCACTACTGCGGCTGCGCGGCTGCTGCACGTGCTGATCGCCTTTGTTTCCCAGTCACGTCAAGCGCTCCATATGCATGTTTTCTAAGTTGTGTTCCGGTCGTGTAGTGGGTGAGCTATGCGTCATGAGGATCGAAGTAACGCTTAGCTATGCTTGCCCCCGACGTGGGCAAAAGCGGAAAGCGGCGCGAAGCCGCTGAGGCCGACTCCATGTCGGTCCATGGTTCGCGTCCATCGCTAATGTTACGACTTCCATTGTATGGGCACTCCCGACGAATGCGGCTGAAGCAGAGATGAAACGAGCCGACCATCTCCCTCGCAACGAAGACGCATGCCATGACATCACCCAGCGTACGAGGCCTGCAGTCGGTTGCTCTTCATGCAGAAAGAATACGCTGCGCACACTACGTAAGGATCATGAAGGGATGGCAGAGAAAGGGGAAGCTGCGTCGCTCGAGCAACAGCTGCGAACTTTGACCTAAAGGCGCGGTCGCGAGAGCTGTCTCGCGCTCTATCTCAGCATACATTCTGAAACGGCTCGTATACCCTTGTACTTCCTGTGTTCTCACCGTGTCGCGTTGATACATAGTGCACTAAAACCGCTTCTCTCCCTAGAGCAGCCGTGTTCCCTAACACCACAGTTTTGTACAATTACGCGCGTGATCAGATTTCCAAAGAGTTCACTTCAAGTCTTACATCTTATAGCATTACAACTTGTTGCTATCGGACTTCTAGACGTAGTGGGTATCATTTGCGAGATAATCTGCATGTACACAAGTAAACAGAAACAATGACACGTCTACAATGCAAACTTGTGTATTTAAACAACAGCATCGCGGGGTGAACGAGGCAGCAGCGACGATGTGACTGACGAAACTTGGGCACGGCTTCTAGGACGCACGTGCTTGGCGCGTAAACAGAGATGATTGGCCAAGGTCCGAGATGCGTTGGCTGTAGCTCGAGTTCACCGGCCGCGTTCGGCGCCCGCAAGGGAAACAGCTCACGGCGTCAATGTACAAATTGAACCTTGACTGCGCTCCTTGTGCGCTTCTTCTATACATTTATTGCTTCGGCCTTGCGGTGAAACTGCGATTTGTCACACTGGATGAATAGTCGACAGTGAACACAAGCGCCAAAGGGCACGCCAGGGGGGGGGGGGATCGAAAGTACGAGGAGCGCTCCGAACGGCATGTCTCCCGGCTAGTTCCCTGCAGGATCAAGCGGCGTTTGCCGCCCGAGAGTCGTCGTTTCGGTGTCAAGGGACGGATCATCAGCATGTCCATTGACGCGGTGACGATGCGGGCGTTGACGTAAAGATCAAACGACGTTTGGTGTTTAAGCCTATGTAAAGCGATGCTGATCATCCACCGGGAGAAAGTAGAATTGCAATGAGTGGCCACGAGTGCCGCAGCATGCTATAAATATTGACGGCTGCAATGCATTATGTCTCCGTTTAGGGGGGACCTGCAACGTTTTCTCTTCTGTTCTGTAAAGCACTGGAGTGCGTGTACTAGTCAATCACGTCACTGGTGGCTACAAATCACCCACCGTTATTTGCACGTACCAAGAAGACGGCATTAATGCCCTTTTTCAGTTCACACATTTTACATAAACATATCGTTGCGCATACATAACCGATGCGCAGGGTACCTACAGTTGCGTTGCACGTTTCACAAACACAAAAACAAACACTTGTGGCTGATAAAAGCGCTTGAATATTTTTAGCGCTCTATAATTAGGGGAACCCAGCTGGACCACGGCAATCTTACACGCTACATTTGTGAAACCCGTCGGATGGCACAGCCAATGACGTCAATCTCACAAAAGCAAATTCGCCTTCCGATGCAAAACATTCACAGTGTATGTCGCTATTGTCCGACCTAAGGAGCTTTGTCAGTTCAAATAATGTCATAACTGCCTTTTGTGGCGTTCCTACATGCGATGGATATCGGCGGTTTCCAAAAATCAGACGAAGCAATGAAAGCAAAGTGCCTAATTTGTGTTTCGACTCCCTTTTTACCTCCTATGCCCACGACTTCAATGAGGGGCACCTCACCAGCCTCTGCAAATAAATAAATAGAAAAAAAAACGAGCGCATTATTCTGTACTGGCGTTTCTCGCCTTTGTGCCACACTTCGTGGCAAATGAGCAGTGATTTCCGTGATGTCTATAAATGTACATACTCGCGATCGGTCTCCTGCAGTGCTTTGCCTTGCAGCTGCCCATCCGTTCTCCCTCCTATCGCATGACTATCGTGCGCGATCAGCTGATTTCACTTCATTTTGTGTGTTTCTGACTACGCAAGCGGAGATAACAGCGTGTGTCCGACAAGCGCGAATTCTTCATAGGCTCAACGTTTAGTGCTGATGTTGTACATGTGCTTTTAAGAAATAAGTGGCGTGGAGGAGATACCGCCCGTAGAAAGGGTAGCCAAGGCGGGAAGGTAACCACTCCCTCGTCTTTGAAGGCGGGATGGTGAGGCGACTTTTAAGCGCGCGTTAAAAACCATAAGCCCCCCTCCCCGCGGCAATTCCTTATATTTTTAAATGCGAAGCATTTCTTAGCGAACTTCGTCGACTTTGACCGTATCTATCTATGTATCTAGCAGCCTACGACTTTGTGCTCTCCTGGTCGTATCGTTAATGCGATTTATGCCAAACCTGGTATGACATAACATGACTGTATGACAAACATTATTGACTGGTCATATCATGAAAATCATGACTAACTTGTCATGAAAAGAATGACTTACACGCCGTCGCTATAGTGCTCCTGAGGCCGTTTTCTTAACTTGATATATCCAGAAATTGGTACGATGAGACATTTCTGCATGACCAACATAAATGACAGGTGGTAATATGAAAATCATGACCTGTGTGTCATGTACAACATGATTTACATGCCACGCTCATGGTGCCCTGACGGCCGTTTCGCTAGCTTGATATACACCAAATTTGGTATTGCGTGACGTGACTGCATGGTGAACAGAAATGCCTTGTGGTCATGTGGAAATCATGACATGCCATGTGCAATATGACATGCATATCACGCTCATGGCACGCTCGTGGCCGTTTTGCTAGCTTGATATACACCAAATTTGGTATTGGGCGACGTGATTGTATGACGAGCCTAAATGACAAGTGGTAATATGGAAATCATGACATGTCATGTGCAACATGACTTGCATGCCACGCTCATGACACTCTCGGCGCCGTTTCGCTGGATCGATGTACACCAAATTTGGTATTGAGTGATGTAACTGTATGACGAGCATAAATGACAAGTGGTAATATAAAAATCATGACATGTCAGGGGCAACATGACTTGCATGCCACGCTCATGACACTCTCGCTGCCGTTTCGCTCGCTTGATATACACCAAATTTTTCAGGCGAAAGCCTTTAATATCTCATCCTTACGTCCGTCCCACCAGCCGTCACTTGGCACGGTGACAGGTGGGCGCCGGGGCGCGCAAACGGTCGCCGGTCGCGTTGGACTCTAAAGCGCTCGCGCTTTGCTTGCATAGCGTCGCTGTGCCCGGCGTCTCTAATCATGCAAGGAGGGAGACGCGCGCATCACGTTTCATTCTTACCGACCCCTGTCTCAGTGGGCACAGGCGTTCGAGGAACACACTTGGGAATTGACAAAGTGTCCGTCAATTTAAACTCTGGAACGCGGATGGCGTCTGCACGATGGGCAAAGCGCAAGAACACGAACGCATGCGAAACGGAGGCAGATTGGTCACGCGTCTGGTTGCGATTCGAGGTAAAAAATTAAGCGAGCATAAGTGGCAGGTGGTAACACGAAAATCTTGGCATGCATGTCATCTAGAATGCCATTTACATGACACGCTCATGGGGCGCTTGCGTCCAGTTCGCTAGCTTTATATACACCAAAATATGTATTGCGCGACGTGACTGTATAATGAAGGCAAATGACAGGTCCTAACATGTAAATAATTACATGCATATTATCTACAGTATGATTTGCTTCTTGCTGGCTGGTTCGCATTACATCGATTCCCACCGTGCGTGGGATCTGCCGGTTTTTGTCTGTAACGTGGTAAACAGAGGAGGCAGCTAATAGAATGCGTCTGCATATTTCTCCAGGAAAAGGTAATGCTACAATGTCGGGTAAATGCGGAATGATTTGGCTGGGAGGCTGCATTCGTTGTAAAACCATGGCTTTATAACCCAATATCATGATTTAGTTGAACGGAATCAGTCTTTAAAATCTCAGCGATAATTTGTTTTTATTTTCTACTTCTAACATCACTGTTCTCCCTTCCTTTGTACGATCTCACTTCTTCTAACTGAAGAAAGCATAAGCGGACACGGTTATCCTGCACGCGCACCCTGCATAGGCTGATCCTTGCTCAATGTTTCGCATATCAGCGATTCTGACAGTATGTAATCTGCCTGTTGTTATACTTTAAAGTGAAATTCAATAGAAAAATAGGGCATGTCTCCACAAGTGGTGCCAAGCCTGAAGGAAGTTCGGCGTTGGGCAGCCTTTTTTGTTTCTCTTCGGTTTCATCTTCATTCCTCTCGTCTGTGTTTTTGTCTTTTCCAGTTTTTTCTGTTTTTTTTTATCTCATTCCTTCTATTAATTTTCTCATATCATGAGTTTTCTTCCTATCTCTTTTCCTTTTCTTTCTCTCTATTTCTAGTCCTCGCTTGCTTACTTTTTCTGTTTTCATGTGTGGCTTTGCCTGCTTTACGCTAAGTGACGACAGTATACGGCAGCCCGGGCCCCTAAAGTGCTAAGTACTTATTATCATCATCAAGGCTCTCAAAGAACGAGAGGAAGAATACCTCTTTTACGCCAGCTAGCTCAATATGCTACAGATGGCTATGCTATACATCATCATGAAGGCGCTCGAAGAACAAGAGGAAGAAGACTTCTCCTCGGCGCGAGCACGAGCTAAATATGCTACAGATGGCTACGCTATACATGGTTTTGCCTGCGCTGCGCCAAGCGACCACCACAGCATACGAGAGTGCGGGCCTCTAAAGTGCTCCGCACTTAATAAATCAGAAAGCGGGGCCTAAGGATTCAGGTGTGATTGCCGTAACCGGTGAAACACAGAAGCTTGTTTTGCGATAGTGAAAGAGAATGGCAAAAAAATATTTTGCTGCCAACAGCTATTGTAAACTGTGGTTTGTAGTGAATAAAATAGCGGGGAAGTGGCTGTTAACTTACAAGCAGGATGATTTCTCGTGGTGGATTAGATTTTCAGCAGGCTGATACGCTGTTCTGGTACATCCCATCTAGTTACGCCTTCGAAATATACCCTATAGCCATGCAAATGAGTTCTGCGGAAACCCGCAAGGTGGCGGAAGGTTTAAGAAAGGGAAAACAGACAACCACCTGTTTGTAGCACGAAGCCACAAGAAATCCGTACGGATTTCTCAGGAAGAAAAAGCTTCCTAGTTGCCGAAAAATACGTCCTCGTCGGGGGTTCGAACCCGGGACCAACGCCTTTCCGGGGCGGTTCTATGAATAAATCGCAGCTGTTCCGTGAACTAATCAAAAAGAAACAAGCGGGAATGCTGAATCCCATTTGCCAGAAGAACTACTTAACAATAGTAGGTTTGAAATTTCTAGAAGGAGGGCTTAACTCATCGGTTTTTTTGTGTATGTACCATAACGAAAAGATTGAAGCGCCCCTTTATAAACGTTTATACCTGCCTGGAGTGTATTGAACCTGTGAATAAGTTATGACAGTGGACTTGTCTTCGTAACCTCTCGTACCCAGTATTGTCACAAACGGTACATTGGCGAAACGGGACAGCCTGTTAATGTTAGATTAAACGGTCATCGCGCAGACACAGCAAAGAAATTACCGAAAGCAGTGGCACAGCATTTTAATGTAGCAGGACACAACTTCGACGATCTTAGACTTTGCATACTTCAGTCAAACTTCCGGTCCGCAAAAGACAGAAAATATACACAGTCATACCTTATTGACAAGTTCAATACACTCCAGGCAGCAGGTATAAACATTTTTAAAGGGACGCTTGAATTCATTCGATATGGTATTACACAAAGAAAACCAATGAGTTAAACCCTCCTTCTAAGAATTTCAAACCTACCATTGTTAAGTAGTGCTTCTTCTGACAGCCGGGATCCAGCGATTTCTTTTTTTGGATCACCGTTTTTGGAATCAACACTAGTTTGCTATTTCTGTGGGGTATGAAGCCCTATTAACGCCGCATAGCAAAACTATCACCGCAAAATATTAGCTTAGCTGTCCTTTGTGCTGGCGCAAACGTAGTTTGAGTTGACGCAGTTATGTGAATGGCTCATGCGCACAGGGAGTTCTCACTAGCTAATTATGCTATGCACCAACCAGATAATGTGAACCTTATACAACGATTACGCATGCAAATCAAACTGCAATCTTCGACCGTAGCCGCAAGTGTAAACATTTCTGAAGGGGCACTTGAATTCATTCGATATGGTACATACACAAAGAAAACCAATGAGTTAAACCCTCCTTCTAGGAATTTCAAACCTACCATTGTTAAGTAGTGCTTCTTCTGACAGCCGGGATCCACACAAAGAAAACCAATGAGTTAAACCCTCCTTCTAGGAATTTCAAACCTACCATTGTTAAGTAGTGCTTCTTCTGACAGCCGGGATCCAGCGATTTCTTTTTTTGGATCACCGTTTTCGGGATCAACACTAGTTTGCTATTTCACTGCCGTCACCTAACAATGTATGGTGAATATCATACTCCTAAAAGCAATTGCTCTCTAAGCTTCTAGATTAGTACCTTCAGTATCCTTTTTCAGTAGGGAGGTAATTGCTTTGAAAGTACCCGCATGCAATTCCAGGTAGGGTGTATATATTATTCGGTACAATTTCTACTGCGAAAACCACCACAGAATCATGAGGCATGTCGTAGTGGAGGGGATCGGAAATTTTGACCACCTGAGCTGCTTTCACGTACAGCAATATCTAAGCACACGGGCACAATATCTAAGCACAATATCTAGCTTTCCCGCCTCTTCCGAAAATGGACCATTGCAGCCAGGATCAAACCCATGCCCTTCGGGTCAGCAGGCCAGCACCATTACCGTTGCACCACCAAAGCGGATCCTAGTATTGCATGTGTGTCCGTAATGTCATTAAGAAATGCAAGAGAAATATACCACAAATGTGTGGAATGTAACTGTATTAAGAAAAAAGAAATATCTAGCCTGACTATACGATTGGCCTTATTGATTCACACGGAGACAAATGTCATCAAGGGCAATTGGTGCAACAATTAGCGTAGCTAATTAGAGAGGACCATACAGTGACTTTTTAGAGTACTTTGGCTTTTGACCGGAGAACTTGTGGAATCGACCACATTTGCACAAAGCACATCCCTATGCAGTGTCCCTTTAATGCGGGCAAGCCCTTCGTACAGTATATTTTGATTAATGTAAATGCATTCTGGCCGGAAACATGTGCAGCCTGTCCAGGTGAATGCCACTCACAACTCGTACAAAACTCCGAAAGCATAGGGACTTCTGGCCACCACAGTTAAGCGGCCCACATAGTCAGGGCAAGTCACTGTCTTGATACCATACATTCACTGTAGACTTTCACTGGAAAATATGCGTAGTCGAACACATTTTCATAACACTGCCGATAAAAACAACGCGTAAACACAACTCTGAAGTACACAAGTGTTCACTATTTCGCGTACACGTTGGGATGCAACAGGCTACCTTGAGATTGGCAGGTCAATGCTATTGCACCTTGGTTATTTTTGCGAGTGCCACGAACAATAAGCATCAGTGAATCATCGTCGAGACCCGGCAATTGACCGGATGACGTGCCGGTAATGAAATCTGCTATTTGCTCTGCCAGCCGGCCAATTCGACGTCATTTAAAAACAAGCCACTGGGAAGCCTTTTGTCTTTGTTCTGTTGACACCGTAAATGGATCTTCATTTACGGGGTCAGCCGAACGCTCGCAAAGAATTCTTCTAGTGTCAATAAAGAGACACAAATGTCACGCAAGTATATTGACTTTTGAGTATATTGACTCAAACGCTTCCTCAGAAGCCGGTATTTTCTATTTTGTCACAGTTTTTTTTTGTGTTTGTTTCATCCTACCTCCTATCGATAAAAGCCCGAAATAGAGTTTAATGATGCAGCGCATATTGTCTAGTGCTCTTGTGAGACGGACGGGACGAATTTGTTATTACCGCTTACTAAACTAATGATAATGCGTATGTTCGCCTACATGCAAGAGAATAATAGTGGCTTCAAGTAAGTGAGGAGCACCTTCCCGGAAATATCCCCCCAATTTTGCCAGGTAAACTGCCATTGTAAATTTATCTAAATATGCAAGGCAGCCTTTAATCTGGCACATTGGATAGTTATTCGAATTTTTGTTTTGCCTGTTGCACCGCTTCAAGAAGCAATAGATTTCTATAAGCATGAATCCTAAAAGCAGAAATTGCTTTGCGGGAGCACAGCCCAGGTAAGCTTGACGCGATCTAACGAAATGACGTAGTTTCGTATATGTTTTTTGTGCGGCTCGGAAAGTTATCTTTTTATCAGACTGAAGCTTTACCTTGCTGTACTTTGCGGAACATAGATGGCTATTCGACAGTGGTGACAGCACAGCTCCAGCACAAGATCATTAGCACAAATGTCCTATGATCGGAGCCTCAATATTCAGCCAGGATATGAAGTTATTAAGAGCGTACCCGTAATGAATCACTGGCAGGACTCGAGTTTCATTAAAAAAAATTCCCCATCTCCCGCTAAAGGGAACCATGTGTGGATGCGAAGCAGCGGGGAGATAATTAGCTTGAGCGGGAGGAACGTCGCCGCTCTCGTTTCGCGGCAGTAGTCCGGGCGCTCATCGCGGCGCTGCACAGGAGAGAGAATGAGGCGCGCGCACTCCGTCATTTTCATACCGCGGAACTACCGTGGCGCCACCAGCGGAGTATGCAGCTGTCACACCACCTGTCGTCGGCGCCGCTCCGTAGAGGATTCCTAGAGGAAAGGACGGGGGGGGGGGGGGACCGTAGGAGAGGAGAGAGAGGGGCAGGGGACGTACATGCATTGTGGGGGTGTGGGACGCGGGCGCCGCTTCGCAGAATAGATGATTCCTAGAGTAGAGGAAGGGGGGTGAGCGTACGAGAGCATAGGGGATGGGACGCGAATGCGCTGTGGGGGGTGTGGGAGGCGGGGGCCGCTCCGTAGAGTAGAGGATTCCTAGAGGAGAGAAAGGGGGGTGAGCGTAGGAAAGAGAGGGGGGAGGGGACGCACATGCGCTGTGGTGGTGTGGACGCGGGAAGGACGGATGGACTAAGCCCCCTCCAAACACATGCAAGCAATGTTAAGGAATGGGGTCAACCTGGGCGACAGACACCACCTGCCTAGCCATTGCTAAGCAGCCTCTCTGTGCTCTCGGCCATGACTCAAGAAATGGGGTCAACTTGGGCGACAGAGACCACCTACCTAGCTATTGCTAAGCAGCCTCTCTGTGCTCTCGGCCATGACTCTGATGACCGTGATAGGGTTGACGGCCTTCATATTACTACAGTGTGCTGGTTCGCATAATGGGTGCTTCCCTACTTCATGAAAGTGGCCGGACGCGGGACGGGGGATGCGGGACGGACATAGCCCCGAGCATAAGATGCTTCGCATCTAAAAAATCGTATGATCTTTTTGATCGGCATGGTGCCCCTCCAGCCAATTTCTTCTAGGAAGACCTTCCGGCAATATACAACATTCTTTTTTTCGGGCAGATACTGGGAAGCGCACTTGCACTACTTTAACCACTAGGTACCCAGAGTGGGGACGGTTGAGGCATTCCTACTAGGCGCACCCGGAGGCATTCGCCAATTTTTTGAGACCGCATTGCAAGAGGAATGCCCCCCAGACCACGTGGCCGGGTACTCTGTTACCGAGTAGTAAAAAAAAATTTCCCCATCTCCCGCTAAAGGAAAGCATGTGTGGATGCGAAGCAGCGGAGAGATGGTTAGCCTGAGCGGGAATTTTATTGAGAGGATAAATGAGAATGTATAGGAGAAGACGGAGAATGTGGTGGTTGCGTGTTTATTTAGGGAACGTGTGCGATTTCTTGCGTCGGTTCACGGGGCGCTTTGAAGACGACGGCCTTGTGATCGGTGAAGTGTAGCGTCAGGGATTGCTTTTGAAGAGTTTTCATTGTCAAGTTTGTGAAGATGACGTCTATGCACGTTCCTCTTATGGTTGTCGGTTGTATGCTGTCGTCGGAAATGCGGCGCAACGAGTACACGTCTATCATGTGGTGGACGCCAGTCGTTCGTCGTTATATCCATGTTGAAGTCACCCGCAAGTACGAAGGGGGTGTGGCTGTATGTCTTAGGGTACTGTGCCATGGCCTTCTCTAGTTAACGTTCGACGTTTTCTCTGGAGATGTTGGGTGCGAGATACATTGTCATGACTATGACGTTGTGGTTGTCAAAGTAGATTGTAACGGCCGAGTGCTCTCCGTTGTTTTCTTGGCCGGTAGGTTGTAGATCTAAGGCTTTTGCGTAGAGATGGCGTTTGACGATCGCTTCGTAGCCGTTGGTCGCCGGTCTTGGGGCGTTCCACGTTTCTGTGAGACACAGGATGTCCGCTTTGGTTAGGACGCGATCACGTTCGATGTCTCTGGCGTGTGCGTTTAGGGACCGGCTGTGTAGCAGTGCTATAGCCGCGTTTAGCCTCGCTGATTACGTGGTTGGAGCGAACTCGAGCAAGCTTCCCGGTTGTGGGAACGTCGAACTGTAACCATAATCGTCTGGGAAACGCATCTTTTCCGTCTAGTAGGGATTGTTGTGCCACTCTTCGCTCACATAGATGCGCATGCGCTGTGGGACGCCGGTGCCGCTCCGTAGAGTAGATGATTCCTAGAGCAGAGAAAGGGAGTGAGCGTAGGAGAGAGAGGGGGGAGGGGACGCGCATGCGCTGTGGGACGCGGGAAGGAGGGACGAACTAAGCCCCCTCCAAACACATGCAAGCAAGATTAAGGAATGGGGTCAACCTGGGCGACAGACACCACCTGCCTAGCCATTTCTAAGCAGCCTCTCTGTGCTCTCGGCCATGACTCAAGGAATGGGGTCAACCTGGGCGACAGACACCATATGCCTAGCCATTGCTAAGCAGCCTCTCTGTGCTCTCGGCCATGACTCTGATGACTGTAGTAGTGGTTGACGGCCTTCATATTACTACACTGTTCTGGTTCGCATAATGGGTGCTTCCCTACTTCTGAAAGTGGCCGGACGCGGGACGGGGGACGCGGGACGGACAAAGCCCCGAGCATAAGATGCTTCGCATCTAAAATCAGTCGGCATCTAGCATCACTGCCGTAGGCGTGCCCACGATTCTTCATGAGTGGTGGTGGCGGTAGGGAGGGCAGAAAGTTTCAGCGCAGCACCCCCCGCCCCCCATATTGTTCCGTACCGAAACAAAACAATCTGCATATTGGATACGAAAATGAATATTTAGTGATGAGGTGGTTCTCACAAACGTATGCCTGTGGCCCCGGCTTTCCTTAGGTAGACTTGCGAAGTAGCAGGCCTTGGAGCAATGTTGGGGCCCTTGGGAATAAATATTGCCAAAAAGCTGCAGTGCCGTATCACTGTGCTTTATGCGATGAAGCCACAAGTATGACTGGGGCCTCTTTGAGATATTGTTACGGGGAAGATTTATTCCGTGAGATCCGACCTAGGTAATGCTGCACAGGGCGCACAGCATCGCAGGCCAACAAGGCAGCTCGAGGGTCTAACCCACAACAACAACGTCATCGTCTTCCTCCACTGGATATCCTTTAAGCGCCTGTACCGGAGTGACATTTCCATACGCGTGACATTACCCCGGGTGGCAAAGCACCGTCCCGGTGCCTGTCAAATGGGCGTGTCACCATTGTAGGGCTTTAGACGAGAAACGTGGACTACGTCTCTTCTGGATGTAGCAGCCGAAGAGTCAGTGTCGAGGAAATCTCATAGGTGACAGGTGTCACCTGACGCAGGACTCGGTAGGGCCCAACGTATCGCGATAAGAGTTTCTCGCAGAGGCGAACACGTCGAGATGGGAGCCGCAGTAGCACGAGAGAGCCTGGAGGAAAATCGGCATCCCTATGTCGACGATCATAGAGACTTTTGTGCTCTCTGCGACGACGATAATCGAGCGCGGGCTACTGTGCGTGCCGTGAGGGCACGGGTGATGGCATCTTGAGCGTACGAAGTGGAGGATGGTTGGTCAGATGGAAGCAGGGTGTCGAAAGGCAGTAAGGGGTGACGACCGAAGAGTAGATAAAAGGGTGAGTAGCCAGCTGTTTCATGACGCGACGAGTTGTAGGTGAACGTGACAAACGGCAGAACAATGTCCCAATCTGTGTGGTCGCCAGATACGTACATAGAAAGCATGTCTGTCAGTATGCGGTTGAGGCGCTCCTAAGGCCGTTAGTCTGAGGGTGGTAAGACGTGGTGAAGTTGTGACGGGTAGCACAAGACCGAAGTAGATCGTCCACCACGCGAGATAGAAAGCAGCGACCACGATCTGTGAGTAGGTGACAAGGAGCGCCATGCTGGAGAATGATGTCGTAGAGCAGAAAGTCGGCTCCGTCAGTCGCGCAGCTGGTCGGTAGCGCTCGAGTGATTGCATAGCGAGTGGCATAATCGGTGGCTACTGCAACCCATTTATTTCCATTTGTCGAAGTTGGAAAGGGACCTAGCAAGTCCAACCCCACTCGATAAAACGGCTCGGCTGGGACTTCAATAGGCTGAAGGCGACCGGCAGGGGGAGTCGTAGGTTTCTTTCGGCGCTGACACAGGTCGCAAGATGCAACGTAGCGGCGAACGGAGCGATAAAGATCCTTCCAGTATACCCGTCGTCGAACACGGTCGTAGGTTCTGGAGACGCCTAAATGCCCAGACGTTGGGGCGTCGTGAAATTTTTGCAGGACATCCTTGCGCAGGTGACGTGGTACGACGAGCAAAAGTTCCGCACCATCGGGTTGTAAGTTGCGGCGGTACAAAACGTTGTCTTGAAGCAGGAACCTGCTCAGTGAAGGGTCAGTATGGCCCGACTGAATGCAGTCAATGATGGAGAGCAGCGAGGGATCTCGGCGTTGTTCGTCCGCCAC
>JALIZH010002642.1:0-15886 GCA_030522465.1 Rhipicephalus appendiculatus
CGGCGTCCACACCAAAACCCGGTCACCGGGCTGGTATACCACGAAGCGTCGTCGAAGGTTGTAACGGCGTCTGTCTGTTGTCTGCTGATTCTTGATGCGTAAGCGTGCGAGTTGTCGGGCTTCTTCGTCGCGCTGAAGGTAGACAGTCACGTCGAGGTTTTCTTCTTCGGTGACTTTGGGTAACATGACGTCGAGCGTTGTGGCCGGTTCCTTCCGTAGACCAACTTGTATGGCGTCATCTGCGTCGTTTCTTGGACGGCCGTGTTGTATGCGAAGGTCACGTACGGCAGAATTGTATCCCACATCTTGTGCTCGACGTCGACGGACATGGCCAGCATGTCGGCGATGGTCTTGTTTAGACGCTCGGTGAGGCCATTGGCCTGTGAGTGATAGGCGGTAGTCCGGCGGTGGTTTGTCTGGATATACCTCACGATCGCCTGAGTTAACTCCGCTGTAAAGGCCGTACCTCTGTCGGTAATGAGGACCTCTGGGGCGCCATGACGCAGGACGATGCCCTCAACGAAGAACTTCGCTACCTCGGCGGCGCTAACTTTGGGTAGGGCCCTTGTTTCGGCGTAGCGGGTGATGTAGTCGGTAGACGACGATCCACTTTTTTCCCACAGCCGACGTCGGGAACGGCCCTGGTAAGTCCATGCCGATTTGCTGGAACGGTCGACGAGGTGGTTCGATGGGCTGCAAAAGTACCGCTGGCCTTGTCGGCGGTGTCTTGCGTCGCTGACAGTCCCGGCATGTCCTCACGTAACGAGTGATGTCGGCAGTAAGACGTGGCCAGTATTTTTCTTGTATCCTCGCGAGCGTGCGGGAAAAACCGAGGTGGCCAGCCGTCGGGTCGTCGTAGACGGCATGCAGAATTTCTGGTAGCAGTACCAAAGGTACAACCATAAGGTAGCTGGATCGGGCCGGAGAGAAGTTCTAGTTTACGAGGTCGTTGTTTTTCAAGAAAAATGATGCCAATCCTCGCCTGAATACTCTTGGGACAACGATGGCCCTGTCCTCCAGGTATTCAACTAGACGCCTCAGTTCCGGTCGGCTCGCTGTCGTTCGGCGAAGTTGTCGGCACTCATGACTCCCAAGAAGCTGTCATCATCCTGGTCGTCGGGTGGTGATGGGTCGACGGGGGCACGAGACAAGCAGTCGGCGTCGGAGTGTTTCCTTCCGGACTTGTACACGACGGTAATGTCGAATTCTTTAATTCTCTGCCTAGACTATTCCACATTACTTTTGTTTTATGCATATTAATTTTCAGATCAACTCTTATGCTTTCCGTATCCAGTTCAGTAATCATGAGCTGTAATTCGTCCCCTGAGTCACTCATCAATGCAATGTCATCAGCGAATCGCAGCTTACTAAGGTACTCTCCAATAACTCTTATCCCTAACCCTTCCCAATCTAGGGCCCTGAAAACCTCCTGTAAACACGCGGTGAATAGCATTGGAGGGATCGTGTCTCCCCTGCCTTACGCCCTACATTATTGGGATTCTGTCAGTTTCTTTATGGAGGACTATGGTGGCTGTGGATCCGTTGTAGATTTCTTCCAGTATGTTTATATAGGTTTCGTCGATGCCCTGATCCCGCAGTGCCTGCATGTCTGCTGATATCTCGACCGAATCGAATGCCATCTCGTAATCTATGAAGGCTATGTATAGGGGTTCGTTGTATTCTGCGCATTTCTCTATCACATGATTGATAGTATGAATATGGTCTATTGTTGAGTAGCCAGTACGAGATCCCGCTTGGTACTTTGGCTGAGTGAACTCTAATGTCGTCTTAATTCTATTAGCTATTATTTTTGTAAATAGGTTGTAGACAAGAGACATTAGGCTGATCGGCCTGTAATTTTTCAAGTCCTTGACGTCCCCTTTTTTATGAATTAAGATAATGTTGGCATTCTTCCAAGATTCTGGTACCCTCCCCGTCCAGAGACACTTCGTATACAGGGTGGCGAGTTTCTGTTACAATCTCTCCACCATATTTCAACAGGTCTGATGTACTTTATCCTCACCAGCGGCTTATCCTTTTTGCATTCCCTCTAGAGCTTTCTTTACTTCCCCTGTCGTTACTGGTGGGATGTCAAATTCCTCTGGGCTATTACTGCTTCTTACGACATCATCCTGGTTGTCTCGGCTGCTGTACAAATCTCTGTAGAACTCCTCCGCTACCTCAACTATCCTATCCATATTACTTGCGACCTTGCCTTCCATGTGCCTTAATGCTTACATCTGATTTTTGCCTATGCACAGTTTTGCCTTCACAGCTTTTAGGCTTCTTCCGCTCTTTCAAGCATGCTCAATTCTCTCCATGTTTTACCTTCGTATGTCGGCCACCTTACGCCTATTGATGAACTTCGAAAGCTCCGCCAGCTGTATTTTGTAGGCTTGAAAACCAGGCGGAAGAGAAACCCTCCCACCGATGTGCGCTGCAGGGAACGCACATCGGCGTTGCTGTTACACGCAGTCCGTGTCCAGCGAAAACACTTGACGGGAAGCACGTGCATGAACCACTACGAAAGAAACTCTCCCTCTGGCCTTCGCGGGCTCTCTGTGAAGTCTTGCCTCTAGGCTTTGTAAGAACCTTTGCAAATATGTAAATAAAACGTGCTTTCTACTAGTACGTAAAAAGCCTCGCAAGAGTTTTTCACCGGAGCCTGGGTGCCAGCTTTAACCCCTCCTCCGTCACATCACCCTCCTGCCCAACAAATTTTATTGTGTTTTATTTATTTATTCTCCTCTTCCTATGTACTTCTCTTCTTCCTCTTTTTTAACACGAAAGTGTTTTATGCCGGGGTCCACCAAGCATATTCGTTACGGATATGACGTTGATATAATTAACGCTACTAAATGAGAAAGAAAAATTATTATGAAAATGTTCCCCCGCCGGGAATCGAACCTCTGACTTCATCGCCCGCGACGGTAAGCGACCGACGCTCTACCGACTGAGCTAAAGAAGCAGACGGAGAACATGTTACCAACGCGCCTTATATCTAATCTCTCTCGCTCGGTGTTCTCTGTTGGCGGCGGCGGGCGGTGCCGCCGTCTGTGAGCGATGAAGAGAAGTAATGCGGCACGACACTAGCACCGATAGAAAACGATTCGTCGACGACGCAGTTATATCATGGGGTCTGAGATTGCGTGCCGGCGCGCAATCTCGGAGGTCATGGTGAAAGCGCCTCGATAGCAGCAACAAACACTGGCCGCGCTAGCATCGGGGAGTCGCCCTAGACGCAGTTATGTGTCACTCTAGCCTTTCGCTTCGTGTTAGCGTGTGACGGCTCGTTGTCGGAGTAGTGCGCTTCCACATGCACCAACGGTGTTTCGCAGCCGCCTACTTCAAGTGCGATAGCACCGACCAATTAAACTGCTGCAGTAAGCGGCGCAGAAAGGCAATGATGTCGACGGACGAATGTGGTGCCTTGGTGGAGCGAGACAGAGGCCAGCGGGACGCCGAACGCCTGCGCGCGTTCGCGGTTGAAGCTCTGCCTCCCGTGTTGATGAAGCGCAGTGTGGTAGTGTATGCAGGAGCACAGGCGTAGGTGACCGCATCCCCTCAGGAGAGCACGCCGTTCCGTTTCTCTCCTTCAGTGACGACACTTTGAAGAAGTGCACAGTACCAGTGTTTATTACGTGCTTGTTGGTGTCATCTTTGCGCGCGATTCGTGATACGCTGTGTCCAGGTATAGGTTCAAAAGTTTAACTATTACAGCGGTTAAATCATGATCATGGGCGTTAGTCATCGCGATGGGGATGTGCGACTAGGCGTCGACATGGGTGCATCCACGCCAAACGGTGCTATAAGTGTAAAAGAGCAACAGACGTTGTACCAGCGCTCATTATACCTACACAATAAGCACTACTTCTTTTGAGACACTTTCCACTTTCGTGTTATACCGATTCCTATGACGGAGGGATCAGCCATGTTTTTTCCTCCAACGCTCTCCCTCTTATTCATTGCATCCCACGCCACACCAATTCGCGCACGTGTTGTGGGAGTGAAGCAGAAAATTAAGAGGACGAAGAGAGAGCGTGCCGGCCAAGTTATTGCTTTGCACACACGAGGCTTTAAGGTAGAGATCATTCATAGTTATGATAATTTCTGTTCGCCACTAACGGAGTTTCTCCGAGCATAAGCAGCTCCGTTATTGAAACATCATTAAAGGAAAACACAAATAGCCATGAACTAACAGTCTTCAGGCAAACAATTAGATGCATTGCTAAAAAAATACCAAGAACTGTACTAACCCTAAGTCGCCCCTGCCAGTCACGTATCCCAATTACGTATGCATAGCTCAACCCCCAGTCAATAATATTTCTTGTTTTATTGACCTCTTGGACATAGTTCTTCACTTCATCTGTCAAGTTTACCATAATGGCACCTGTCATGGAAAGACATATCGCATACCAGATATTAGGGACATTTGTAACAACATTGCCCAGACGCATGGTGTCAACATTGTCGCTGTTGGTTAGTATATATATACGAATATACACTCACGAGGCCTCAACTATCTCTAGGCATTTTTTTAAAATATGCCGACCCAATCTATGATGATGCATCCAAATTCTATAAAAATGTAACAGTCCTAATATACGAGTAATGTGGTTGACGAGCTAAATAGTTCAAACGCCGTATCAACACAGGCCTGTAATAAATCAGGTCATTGTTAAAGATGACGAAATAATTAGAGGGAGACCGGTGCAGCTACATACTTTTGATGGGACAAGACAAGTATATCATGAACGTTTGAATAATATGATGCAAATATGTCTTACCAAGGCCGGAAGGCTAATAAAGACGCCCTTGTCGTGAAAGGATGCGACTATATATTTCTGCTTTCGACACCAGGTAGGAAAACACTGAAGTTAAATCTTTATTGGAACGATGAAGTAACTATGGCACAAGAGACGTGCGTGTCGTTGAACGTAGCGGACCACCTTCTTAAGTGTGGAAAAGACGTTCGTTAAAAATTTCCTGAACTTGTCTATCTAGCCCACTATTCACAGGGCCACAACAAAATTTACTGCTCCCTTGAAGCTGAGAGATGTTACGCCGGTCAGAAAGAAGCCTTGCAGCACGTCCTGCGAAAAAGAACTCTGGTTGAAAAATGAAATACAAAATATGTTAGATGCTGGAATAATGCGGCCATCGGTGTCTACGTTCGTGCAGTTCTGGTGTCCATGACTGAGAGAAAGTTCTGCTGCTACACTCTGTTCAAACAAGAACATAGCTTCTACGCCGAACGCACGCCCCCTGCGCAACGGTATGCCGTGCGAGGAGGAACCGACAGCACACGCACTTCTGTTTGCTCATATCCGCACTTGTTGTACTCTAATTTCGTGGACGCGTGAGCGGGGTCACCATGCATGCGTGTAGCGAAGTCCGGCAAAGGCGAGGGGATGTGTGCGACGGGAGCGCCAGCAAGAACTTCACCTTAACTCTTTCGTTACCGTGGGAAAATGGGCAACTTTTCGTAGGTTTTTGTTCGTATTTTTTTGTAATAAGTAATAAAATGGTTATACTGTAATGCAATACATCAAGAGAAAGCTAAGTAAATGTACTTTTGACGTGTGTAAGTTTAAAAAACTGAACTTGGAAACTAATATGCAGAAAAAATCGTTAAAGGTAACATTTCTTGCAAATTTGAAAGAACATTTGCAATTGTATGTTTACTACATAAAAGAAGTAAATCTGGAAAATATTCTGAAATATACAAATTGTTTAGATAGGAGACATCTACCTAACAGAAGAGCTTCACTGACCTAGCTCAACAACTGCACGAGTTACACTTGTTTACTTGTTGCCCAGTAGAAAGTGTCTTGTTCAGCCAGGTTGCACAGTTTTTCTTTTTGTTGCACAAATTTCTCACACACAGAAGCACAGTAAATATTAGTAAAAAGGTAAAGAAATGGGCTATTGAACCATGTATATATCGACATATTGTGCTCTATAGTTGCTCAGGAAAAAAATCTTAACTGGGAAAGTACAGTGTCGCAGACGGCGCCAGAACATCATTATGTATGACTTCACTACACAAAAAAATATGTGGAATTGTGTAATTAAAAAAAAAGCTTCTTCATCATCTGAATCACTGCTGCTAGAAGCAGCCAAGTGATTGCTTCCAAATGCAACAGAATCGCCAGAAAGGCGTCGTTCGCGCGAGGGACCGGCAAAAAAAGCGTCTGCCATCTTCGTAAACAGACGGGAGCGAAATTAGAACCGCCGCTTAAATCGCCGCCGCACGGGAAAAATACAAACTACGCAAAAAATGAGAGATTGGTGCCTAGAGAATACGACAGAAGGGGCTGCAAGTCCATAGGAGCGCTCATATTTTAAAACTAGCTTGTGGTGCGTATGGGTCACCGGTGACCCATGTCCTATGGACACGGTAACGAAAGAGTTAAGGGGACACACAACCATTCAGAACACGCATTGACATAACCCCACTAATGGAAACATTGTGTATTCAATTGGCTAAAAGAAAGGCTACTTTTCTCATTAAAAGTGAATTAATATTTTTTTCACTTCGTTAAATTCACAAAAAGATACCGTTGGCGCCGCACGTAGCATGAAAAAACAGCACAGATTCATATTATCTTGATCACGTCACCTTTTACGGGTGTACGCGGTTAATGGTTTCTATATGACTGTTGAAATGAAGTACATTTTTAGTATAATATTTTCTAACTTAAAATGTGCAGATACGTTTTTCTTTGTGCTGAGTGGAACAGTGCGGCCACCTTCGATTGAAGTATGATCCGGGGCTCATATACGACAACATGGAAGTTGTTAGTTGAGAGCCTAGCAGCACCTGCCGAAGAGTTGAAGTACGAGAAGCGCCTGGATCGCGAGGCGATAAAAAGATTTCACGTGACGAGAAGCAGTTCGGAAAACTCATTCTACCTGCCTTTTATATTCAGAACAGTCGAAAATGTCAAAATCAAAGTGGCTAACCACAGTTGCACTCATTCCTGTGAAAGAAGAACGTTGAGCGTAAAGTTTGTGAGGGCCATCAACCTCGCTGTCGCTTCTCAGCTTTGCTCGAGGTGGCACTCGAAATTCGTTAGTACCTTAATTCTCAGGTCGAACAATTATGTTTGCAAAATAATCACGTGTTTTTGAAATTAACCGCTGCAGGGTCAACCACTAGCGAGGAGAGGGGGGGGGGGGTTCGTTGCATCGTAAGAAACTGGCGCGAGAATAATCGGTTGTCAGCCCCTTTAAGAAGCGTAGCCTGTACATTAAAGCAGGCGCTCCTTCTGCGCAGACATGATTTCGAGAGAGACGATAGAAGTCACTACATGGCAATTCTTTTTTAACACGAAAGTGTTTTATGCCGGGGTCCACCAAGATTTCAGTGACGTATTTCCGTCACGGAAATGACGTCGAAAAAAAATAACATGATCAGAAGACAAAGAAAAAAGTTCCGTCAACGGGAGTCGAACCTACGACCTCTAGGTCCGCGACAAGAGATGCCGGGCACGCTATCCACTGCGCCACGGTCACATACTTAGCAGGCTTTAAAAACAAGCCTTTTATATCTGCCACTGTCCTCTCACAGTGCTCTTGCTAAGAGAAGTAATGCATAATGGCCGTGAAATGCACGATTAGTTTCTTCAAAGCGTTGTTTCTCCGCGTCCGTCCCATTCGGCGTGTTTCGAATAGTGAACGTGCAATTTTGCCGAAGCATTAACACACTGCCAGGTGGCGACCTTACCCCTAGCATCCACACTCGTAGCATCCGTCCATACCAAAAATAGCTGTGCGACGCGCGAGTGCGTCGCGTGGCCCTAACTCCGCGTCCCCTAGCCATGTTCTTAGCTCGCCCCGCGAAAAATAGCAGCCGCCCAACGGGGAAGACACGACGCGCGTTGCGTTTCCCCTCTAGTCGGGCAGCGTTCAATAACTCTAACATGCCGCGAGTAGGCGACCTTAGCCCAGTTCGGCGCCCAATCATTGACGCTCTTCTGGCTGTCACACCGCTTTCAATGACTCCGCTCTCACCGTACAGCTACCACAATCATCTATGACCACGAAGGTTTCTTTAATCGTTCATCATAGATGTTAGTCGTCGGGATACAGATGTACCATCAAGCGTCGACGCGGATGCATCGACGTTAAAGGGTGCTATAACTGTCAACACACCAATAGACATTGTGCAAGCTCTCTTCTATCAATGTGCAGTAAACATTCCACTACTTCTGTAAGGACACGTTTCATTTTCGTGTTATACCGATTCCTATGACGGAGGGATCAACCATGTTTTTTTACGAGCATAAATATCGCGGTCCAGCGAAAACAGCTCCAAGATATACGTATTAAATGCGAAGCATTTCTTAGCGAACTTCGGCGACTTTGAGCGTATCTATCTATCTATCTATCTATCTAGCCGCCTACGACTTTGCGCTCTCCTGGCCATATCGTTAAGGGTATTTATACCAAAATTGATATGGCATAACATGACCATATGACAAACATGAATGACTGGTCATATCATGAAAATCATGACTAAGTTGTCATGAAAAGTATGATTTACATTTCATGGCCATAGTGCTCCTGAGGCCGTTTTCTTAATTTGATATATACAAAAATTGGTATGATGAGACATTTCTGCATGACCAACATAAATATCAGGTGGTAAAATGAAAATCATGACCTACATGTCATGTACAACATGATTTACATGCCACGCTCATGGCGCGCTGACGGCCGTTTCGCTAGCTTAATAAACACCAAATTCGATAATGTGTGACGTGACTGTATGACGAACATAAATGACAGGTCCTAACATGTCAAGCATGACATGTAAATTATGTAAAGCAGCATTTGCTCCTTCGTGGCTGCTTCGCATTACATCGATCGAATCATGACATGTCATGGGCAACATGACTTGCATGTCACGCTCATGACATTCTCGTGACCGTTTCGCTAGCTTGAGATACACCAACTTTCGTATTGAGTGACGTGACTGTATGACGAACATAAATGCCAAGTGGTAATATTGAAATCATGACATGTCATGTGCAACATGACTTGCATGCCACGCTCATGACATTCTCGTGACCGTTTCGCTAGCTTGAGATGCACCAAATTTCGTATTGAGTGACGTGACTGTATGACGAACGTAAATGCCAAGTGGTAATATTGAAATCATGACATGTCATGTGCAACATGACTTGCATGCCACGCTCATGACACTCTCATGGCCGTTTGGCCAGCTTGATAACAGGAAAATTTTAAGGCGAAAGGCTTTAATGTCTCATGCTCACGTCCGTCCGTCCGGTCGTCCGTCCGTCCCTCCAGCCGTGCCCTGGCACGGTGCCAGGCGGGCGCCGGGGCGCGCAAACGGACGCCGGTCGCGTTGGACTCTACAGCGCTCGCGCTTTGCTTGCGTAGCGTCGCTGGTCCCAGCGTCTCTAATCATGCAAGGAAGGAGACGCGCGCATGACGTTTGATTCTTACCGTCCCCGTCTCAGTGGGTACACGCGTTCGAGGAACACATTTTGGAATTGACAAAGTGTCCGTCAATTTATACGCTGGAACGCGGATGGCGTTCTGCAGGATGCGCAGAGCGCGAGAATACGAACGCATGCGAAACGGAGGCAGATGGGTCTCGCGTCTCGCTGCGATTCGAGGTAAAAAATCAAGCGAACATAAGTGGCAGGTGGTAACATGAAAAATCTTGGCATGCTTGTCATCTGCAATTCCATTTACATGCCACGCTCATGGTGCGCTTGCGTCCAGTTCGCTAGCTTGATATACGCCAAAATTTGTATTGCGCGACGTGACTGTATGACGAACACAAATGACAGGTCCTAACATGTAAATAATGATATGCATATTATGTACAGCATGATTTGCTCCTTGCTGGCGGCTTCGCATTATATCGATTCCCACTGTGCGTGGGATCTGCCGGTTTTTTTTTATTGGACAGGGGTTGCCGCTACATAAATCACAGCATATGACTCGTATCTGTTGACCCATAGACTATCAGGTATCCCTTGTAGTATGACACTGATCAGTAATACAGGCAGATGCGTCAGTGTTTATTTCAAGCACAGACTGCAATTCTATTATTTCTGCTTTGCTATGACCAGATTTAATTTGTGCCTTTATTACTATTAGGCTGTCTTGCAGCCTTCTCTCCAAAGAAAGGGTGGGTGGCAGCTTTTTTTTTTTCTTAACATTGGTCGAGCGCTTTGATAAATTAAATATTGGAGCACACTTGAGAGTCGCCTTCAAGAGTAGATCGCGATAGCGTAATTGGGCCTCCTGCGCATCGCCTTCTGAACTACTAGCCTGCTTAGGTTCTCGGTACATGACTAAACCGTGCCGTAAGGAAACGAATGACTGTGTGCGTAACATTGGCTCTTTCAAAGTATCACTGAATGCCTATTGCAATCACAGTTAAGTGCCCACAACGCCATAATTATTCCTTTTGCGAATCAGCGAAGGGCCCACTAAGTGTTCGTAGGGCAGCACGCGAACCTACGCAGCTGTTCGCTTTGTCAATGGCTCTGCTGCTGATGATGACTAAATATGCCTGAGCGCTTTGTCATATGTGGGCTTTTAAAACACCCACTCATTGCTCAATTCACGTCCTATGACGCCTTGCGTAATTCTACGCTTCTGCCATGCAATATATGATGCATTAAGAAGACTCCTTCATTACATGACACTCATATAGTGTTCTTTTTCCAAAGCAGTTTTAACAAATCTCGTGACTCTGTGGTAGGACACATTCTTGCCACGCAGACGGCCTGGGTTCGATCCTCACTCGGACCCGCAAATTTTAACGCGATAGCGTTAAAGAGCTCGTTTCGCAGAAATTCCGGCGTCGGCGTCGGCGTCGTTGGTTGTGAGCGAAAAAATCATCATCTTGTCCGTGACCGAAAAATCATCATCTTGTCCGTGACCGAAAAATCATCATCTTGTCCGTGACCGAAAAATCGAGAAAGATGCAAATAAAATAACTAATAAAAATTTTCGGGTCCCAGTGAGGATCGAACCCGGGTCGTCCGCGTGGCAAGCAGGTGTTCTACCACACAGACATGCCTCTGCTTGGATATACTGTGAAAATAACTTCCTCTGCTTGGAAATGCAGTGAAAATAACTTGCATGCTTCGCAAACGCAAGCGTCTTTTATATAGGCGTCGCAATATAACATGTAATATCCCAGGAATATTGCGTGGTAAAAGCGTAAATTGCCATCGGGCGTCAGAATATGTGACTATCATAACGATTCCATAGTTTAAAGCCAGCCACCCATTACAAACGGCACACACCTTACTGCGCGTATTTCCTTAACACCACGTAGTGGGTGCATAGCAAGTTCGAAAACATTTCCCACATTTGTCGCGCATAATTTCTCCTGGTTTAAACCATACTACCCATTACATAATATGCACTACGTGATTGAAGTACGCAGTAGGGACGGGATATCGCTATCGCGTTCAACTCTTAAAGGCGAAGCTTAAGGATCCCCCCAATTTTTTTTTATTATTTCTTTTATTTGCATCTTTCTCGATTTTTCGGTCACGGAAAAGATGATGATTTCTCGCTCACAATAAACGACGACCAGGCCCACACCGACACCGAAGCCGACGTAGACGCTGGAATTTCTGCGAAATGAGCTCTTTAACGCTATCGCGTTAAAACCTATGACAAAGGCTTCGAAGCAACCAGCAAGTTCAGGATATACACTGAAAGAAAGTAGATCAAGTGGCTTCGTAAGATTGTAGATTAAGTTCACCGATATTTATTTGGAGCTCACTGTTGGAGATCAACCTCGCTTGAGAAGAAAAAAAATTGACCCCTTCTCCTATCGAGAAAGTGGGGGGCGAGTGAGGCTTTGCTTGTGAGTCCTAAAGAACTTTTCTTTCTTTCTTTCTTTCTTTCTTTCTTTCTTTCTTTCTTTCTTTCTTTCTTTCTTTCTTTCTTTCTTTCTTTCTTTCTTTCTTTATTTATTTATTTATTTATTTATTTATTTATTTATTTCCTTCTTTCTTTTCTTTCTTTCTTTTCATTCTTTCCTTCTTTCTTTCTTTCTTTTTGTGAAAAGATCCTTGCTTTTCCCATCATCCACGCCGAGAATAGTACCTTCCCCCACGTGCTCAGCAGCGCAACGCTTCTGTTGCTACAACCACGAATGGTGGTCATACGTGAAACAATGGAAGGCAAGAATAAAATGTGGCAGTGTTTACTGACAAGTGACTTAGATAATACGTCGAACTTCCATATCAGAGAACACTGATCAGTGAGTTGGAAAACGGCGCATACAAAGACGCGCGTGACTGCGGCGCTACTTCGAGGGCGTATTTGTGTGAACCCGCCTTTGTGCACGCTCGCCAGCGTAAGGTTTCTCGCGAATTATGCCTCCGGCGCCACCGCAACCTGTAAATTCATAGAACATTCGCTTAAAATGCCGCAAGCATAAAATGCTCCCTTTTTCTTCGTAGTGTCAGTCCTATTTTTCGAGGCACTTCCACAACAAAGGTTAAGCAATCAGTGCGCTCTTTCTCTGACCTCAAGTTCAGAGTAGTATCATGATTGCAGACATCACAAACGATACTAAGATGACTGAAGACGTCTGCAAAACCCAATTCATTTGCTTAAGTGAATGCAGACATTAATCAGATGAAATACCTTAACCCGAGCCGTGCAGTATGTGTGTCGTGCCAATGATCGCTCACGCCAATCTTGAAAGTTCTCATGAGCGTTCTATTAATGGGAGACAAGGTTCCGCAAGGAAATTTTCAATAGTAGCAGTACTCACTCAACAGTACCACACTTCCCCGTAGGCACACTATGTAGCCTCCGTAACGCCCTCATCGGCGCCTCTGGTATCGCTGTTTATGGTTCATAGCAAAATGTAGTGGCTGAAGGGACCCTCGATCGTCTACTGCGCCGAATATAATCCCTAAGAGAATAACACAGTCCTAAACATTTTCACAACATCGTCATTTATAGGTGCACAACAGCGAATTACACGCACTACAGTTAAGAAGAGGAAGTTATATCGTGAAAAGCGAATTGCCGTCCTAGTTCGTGTTACAGCTGAGAATTAGATATGACATCATTAATTAGCAAGTTTATGCACTTAGGACATAATATCAGGTAGCGTGTCATAAAATGAGACTGCGCTCTCGATACGTCCGCTCCATTCTGTAAGAACTGCACGAAAAAGTGTGAAAGGAGTTTCTGCAACCAGTAGTAAAAGCTGATTTTTACATTTTACATTAAATATAAAACATGAACATGTAACAGATATATTTCTCACCTTTGCATAAAGCGGCCTGCAAATAGAAAAAAAAGAACCAGAATTGTTCACGAAGGTGAGCAGTCACTTTGTTCTAAGAGCACATTACAAAATTTGTCACACTATTTCTGCGATATTATTGTTTCCATGCCACCACGTTCACTTTTTGTTAACACCAAAGTTTCATGTTGGTGTCCACCAAGACTTTAGCGACGCATTTCCGTCAAGGAAATGAAGTCGCAAAAATGCACATGATCGGATCGCTAAGAGAAAAAACTCCGTCACCGGGAGTCGAATCGACGGCCTCTGGGTCTACGACAGCAGCAGCCAGGCACGCTATCCACTGCGCCATGGTAACATACTCTGGAGGTTGTACAAACGCACGTTTTATATCTCACACTTTCTTCCCACAGAAATCTTGGTCGGTGGTGAAATAATTAATCATGGCCATGATCACAGCGATTAGCTCCTGCAACTCATTGTTGCTACGCGTCCGTCCAATTCGGCACGTTTCCCAAAGGACAGTGCAATTTTGTCAACGACTTAACACACCGCGAGGTAGCCACCTACGCCGAAGCATCCGCCACGCTCATAGCATCCATACATACCAAATGTAGCTCTGCGACATGTCTGCGACGTGCGCCTGCCTCTCCTGGCTGTAACACCGTGTTCCACGCTTACGCTCACCCCGGAAAATCGCGGCCGGGCTACAGGGGAGGCAAGGCGCACGTTGCCTTTCCCTCTAGGCGGTCGCTGCACGAGTACCTGGACGACCGCAGGGCTCCAGCCGTTGGCACCAGGCTCCGTCTCGGCCATGACAGCCAGAAGGTCAACTCGCAAGACGCTCATTAGGACTCTGATTTTTCATGTACCTCCCTTTTCCTTTCTTTGTTTTTTTTCTTTTTTGTTAATCCTGTCTCTACCCCTACATTCACCGCTGCCCTCCAAGGGCATAAATGTGAATAAGGACGTGTCAACAACAACTCTATTAGAGCCATGGTGTTCAAATAGGACGGCGTGGGATGCCCGCCTTAGCCCAAGTTCTGCGTCCAGTCAGCGACACTCTTCTGGCTGTCACACAGCTTTCTCTGATTATGCTCTCACCGTTTACGGCTACAGCTACCATAAGGGTTCGTTTACTCATTGATCATGGATGTTAGTCGTTGGGATAGAGATGTGCCAGCAGGTTTCAACGTGGGTGCATTTTTTGGATGCGTCCACGTTAAAACAACAATACACATTGTGCAAGTTCGTTTATATCATTGTACATTCAACTATTACTAATATAATAATAATAATAATAATAATAATAATAATAATAATAATAATAATAATAATAATAATAATAATAATATTAATAATAATAATAATGTGAGGTTTTACGTCCCAAAAGTACAATATGATTATGAGAGACGCTGTAGTGTAGGACTCCGGAAATTGGGACCCCCTGCAGTTCTATAACGTGCACTGACATCACACAGTACACGGGATTCAACTATTTCTGTAAGGACGCGTTTTACTGTCGTGTTATACCGATTCCTATGACGGAGAGATCAACCATGTAGAAACTGTTCACGCCCAGCAATGGCCCGTGATGTGTGAACAAAAGCCATCATCATCATGGAGCGGCACGCACTCTCTTCATCTTGTTCATTCTCATCCTCTTCTGCTTCGCCTCCGAGAACACGTGCCCCGATTTGTCTGGCATGGCCTCTAATAACTCTGATGTGTGAGAAAACGAATACAAAGAGAGAGAAAGAAAGACAGAGAGAAGGATAGCAAGAAAGAAAGAAAGAAAGAAAGGAAGGAAGGAAGGAAGGAAGGAAGGAAGGAAGGAAGGAAGGAAGGAAGGAAGGAAGGAAGAAAAACAAAGAAAAAAGAAACATAAAACCAGAAATTCTTGGCGAGGGAGCATTCGAAACCGCGTACCCACGAGCATAAGGCGAGCGCCTCATCACTTCCCTATCCAGGCACGTTAGCAGACCATAGCATAGCCTTGTATAGTATAGTGTAGCAACGGGTAGGAAAGGGTTAAGGAGGATGGAAAAGAGGAGATGAGTGAGTAAACCATAGCATATAAAAATGAGAAAGCGCGAAATGGGGAGAGGACAAGGCAGAAAGACAAAGAAATAGTATAAGAAACAGAGAGAGAAACAGAGAGACAGAAAGAAGAAGCAAGCTCGAAAGAGAGAGAGAGAGGAAGAAAGAAACAAAGGGAAGAATGAAAGAGAAATATAGATGGAAACAGGAAATAGAAACAGAATGGTATAGATAGAGATAACGAAACAGAAATAACAGAAGAGAAGAAAGGCGGAAAAAAACTACAAGAAGACAGAAAAAGAAAGAGAGGAAGGAAGGGAGAGAAAACGAAAGAGAGACTAAAACGTCGCGCCGCTCCGCTCTTCATTCAGGCTTGACACCACTAGTGCGCAGCTTCGTAAATTTTAACAGCGAAGCTGTTTAAGCTCGCGATAATTTGTGCGGCCTATCAAAAAGCGGGTACGTGCTGTGTGGTCTATTAGGAAACTATCACCATCATAAACAGGTATCATCAACAGGAGAAGAGAGTAAAGAAGAAGTTAGGAATTGCGACCTGAAGAGTAATGTCTGTTTATT